>CAJUYI010000121.1:44949-68844 GCA_910591695.1 Galerucella pusilla
CGCTTACTAGATATTGAGGAAGAGGAGTTTTTATCGCGATAAAAAAGAATGCACCTTTTTTATCGATGTCAAAGTGACAATAACATTTCCAGGTATATGGTATGTGGTATGGTATATGGTATTTTAACATTGGAGTTAATTTATCGCTGTAAAAGTTAAATCTAACTTTTGCCGCTGTCAAAGTGACAATTGCACTGTGGCATATGCGATTTTTTATAGGTACATGAATTAAATTGTCATTATTATCAAAAAATACAACAAAAGTTACACCTCTTTACCAATGACAACATAAATATTGGCAGTTATTCATCAACCAGACTATTGAAATCTCTGGTAACTGAGCAGTAATTTGAATAATATTAAGCAGGTGTACCTAGTTTTCAAATAAAAAAAATACATTCACTTCCTTTCTGTTAATGTGTCCAACTGTTTCCTGTTTGATATCGATGTAAAACAAATTTGAAACTCGTTGAATTTTCAAATTTGCCGATACCTAACCTAAAAACAGTAAACTGCGACGATTTTAACGAATACAGGTGGCTATTTTATTACGTTGAAACTGTTGGAAAAGGTTATGTTGACAAATAAATTTTTTTATTTCATTGAAATTGCCATTGAAATTGTGCACTCTCCATAAATACACCCTTTCCATATAATCAAAATTGTGATTCCGATGAAAAATTATCCTTCTTGGAGATATATTGTTCTTTAATTTATGGAGCAAGTAGAGTTTGTTCAACCATCCTTTGCTGTTAGGTCATACATTGTCCAGCTTGCTCTCTCATTCATGAAATGGATGAGACGGAATTATGACGTCATTAACGTATTTCTTATCTAAGGTCGACATAAATTTTATATGTAACTTTTGACAGTTCAGTTGTCATATTTGAAAACAATTCTCAACATATGTCATTGATTATAATTTTGAGGTTAAGTGTGAAATAATATTCAAGTAATATGAGTCATACGTAAAACAGCAGCAGAATAGGTCACCGATTATGACGTAACGGCAAAGGATGGTTGAACAAACTCTAATAACGTATGAAAATATAGAAAATTATCTAGTAGTGTCTGAAAATCGGATAATAATCTTCATTTTGACAACACTGATGCAGACAGAAACATTTATGTACATTAATAACATTTTTCGGTCATATTATCTCGATTATGTTTACTATTACTAATGTATAATCGACATACAGGTTGCTGATTAACTGGTTGCGATGACTTTTCTTTTAGGTGCCATATTCTACGGGGCTCTAGTTTGCTTCTGTCGACTGTACATGAGTCTGGAAGGATCATCAAGCAAATGGTGCAACTTAAAATGGTGAGTTTTCCACTCATATCAAATAAGCTTGTTCTAAAATCGGAAAATTTCACCAACCATGATCCGAGAAATAGCTAGCCAAATTTTTTGGTAAGTCTCTAGACACATTTCTTAATTGTATAAACGCACAACCAGTTAATATTCGTTATGGAAACCTTCCATTTTGAAGTGATTTATAAATTTAACCAGTAAGCCATTAATTCCGAATCGCTGAAGCGTTTTTTGTTTTCATAAAATTGCTGAAATTTTTAGCCAAGGCCCCCGTTATAATTAATTTCGGAAGGTGTCTTTAAAGGGCCTATATTCACGCTATTAGCCCTCCGACTCTGTGGAAATAAATTAGCAGGCGGAAATGTTGAAAAAAGTATTTCACAGGGCCATGCCATTAAGATTAATGCTAATGGTCGCATCCAGGGCAAACTTTACGTTGATTAAAAAAGTAGTTTTTTTTTAGAAAGTTTTAACGTCTACTTCGATGATATATAATTAGTAGGTGAAAGGGAAAGAACGCTCTAAATATAAAAATTTACACGACAAAATCTTAATCAGGTTGAGGAAAAACTTTAAAATTAAAACAATTAAACGAGGACCCTTTCAAATATGATATTATGATGGACCAAGCAAAATCACGTATGAAAATAGTTATGTTCACACAATAAAACACTTTATTGGGAACACGAATTTATTATTTGATTAGACAAAACCAACAGTGACAGGAGAGCAAAAAACTAAACTAATGTTGTCAAAATAAATAAAGTCGTTGTTACGGAAAAACACAAATTTGAATTCGAAGTACATAACAAAAATAGTTTATCCAGTAAGAGAAGCAGGGAGCAACGGAGGTCGTGATAGGGCCAGAACCTTTCTGTGGAATTGCTTAATGCCTAAGTAAAGAGAGAATCCACAAATGGATAAACAACCAGGCGTTGCGCTGGTGGTATGAAGCCCCAGGACAAAGACAGGCAAAATTACTCGACGAGGATGATGGTGGGAATGCTGACCGGACATTGTAGGCTGAGGAAACATATACACACAATTGGCCTGGCAGATGACAGCCTATGCAGGTTTTGCCAGGAAGAAGATGAAACCGCAGAGCACATACTCTGTGAGTGCGAAGGCCTAGCAAGGGTGATGCGGTTTCACTTATTCGAAGAAGAAAAGCCTTGGCAGAGAACTAGGCAAGGGAGGCGGTATCCAGGATATTAAGTCTAATAAAAAGAATAAAGTCGCAGTGGGATAGGACAAAGAGCCAAAATTCCAATCTAATCTAATCTAGGAGAAGAGAAGATATTTGGAGGTGGAGGAACGGAATAGAAAGGAAGGAAAACTACGCTCCAAGGTTTGTTCTCACAGAAAATCTCTTTGTGAGAACTCTTTGCGCCGAATCCGGATTGTCAAAGACTGTCAGTGATTCTTGTGAGAACAAACCTCCAGTTTAAATGTCAAGCATAGGCGTCTGTTGAAATTTTTTCTGTATTGTATAAAAGTACGCTCTTAATCTTATTATAAAATATGAATTAAATCTGCAAACTATCCATGAATATCTACATCTAACCGGTTCATATGCCGCAGGTCAGTATACACATATAATTTAACACCATTGTTACACAAATGGTATTTTAATTACATTTACGTGCTTCAAATTATAGACAATATAAAAATAGGTCAATAAGGGTCTATTTAGTTATGAATGGGCTATTAAAGAACAATGAAATGCTTAAATACGGAATCCATTACGGTAATGTAAGTGGGTTGTCGTTTAGATTTTTAAAATAAAAGAGAATGATTATCAACTGAGTACTACAAAATACAAAAGTTAAAAAATAAACGTCACTGGTTCAAGTGGTGTGAAAATGAGACATTTAATACTTACAACTTTTAATTATTAAACTATAAATAGAAGTAAATTATCGAAAAATGATTATAATATAGTAATAGTTTCTACAATAACAAAATGCTGACCAGTTTTGTTTACTACTCCTTTTATTTTTTGTCAAAAAAAACAAGTTCACTGATAAATTGTTTTATTTCTAGAATGTTAAATTAAATATAGTCAAATGCAGTCTTATCATGCGGTTCATACGATTCAACAAAGACTAAAAAAGACTAAAAAAGACTTAAAAGTCTTTCACCAGCGAAGTTTTTATTTAAATGTCAGTTTTGTGACAATTCGAAGTGACAATGTGAATAATAGGAAGCAATTTTCCGGTATTTTGCATCCTCGAGCAAAAAAAGGTACTTAATCTGATGATAGATTATTTCGAGAATGAATGAAAAAGTGGAAATTCGTCAACCAGTGTGCAGGAAACATCATATTTGTAATCTCACATTTTGGCAACATCTGTGTCTTCTGATTCCATATGTATGGTTTGTGATCTTTGAACCCGCGCGATAAGAGTGCTTTTGACTATACCAATAATAAGAAAATAAAATAGGCGTGCATATTTAAATTTAATCCTAAATTGGAAAATATATTAAATCACTTTAAAATCATCACCTCACATTCAATATTTCCATTGAACTTTCAGTATTGTGTTTTGAAATAACTTGTCCTGGTTATGAAATGAACAATAATACTATATTTCTCTGTAAATGGAGTGAATTAAAAAAAAAGATTCACATTGAATGCCGTTCGCTTTTGATGATAAACGAAAAACAATGAAAATCTGTTTGACAACCCAGCTTTGCGATCAGCACAATTGATATTTATCCAACCTTTTCACAACCTGAAATTCAATGCGACTGCCCTAGAGGTTTATTTACAAATCATGTCACATACTGTCGTCCCATTCCAGAATCGGCCACACGAACTTTCGTCAACTTCAACTCAATGGACTGTAATTGCTTAACAAACTCATAGAATCTATTGACATAACGGAATTAGAAGCGAAGGCACGAATTAATGATAAAACTGGAAGCGAATACGACAAAGCAGCAGCAGCAGCAATTCGAATTTGCCTAATGCTCAGCGCAATTACAGATGCTGTCGTAGTCCAGTACCTCAGACGGAAAAACAGCGAAATGGAAGATTACACTTAACGAATTGCGTGAGACGGGAAATTTGTATTTTGAACGTAGATTCTTAGGATTTTTTCAGGGAAATCGAATAGATACAGACCTCGAAATTTCGTCTAACGGTTTATGGGGCTTTTTCAAGTTCAAGAGCAGCAAGAGGGTAGCTGTTATGGTTGAAACTGGACCAGTTGGAGAATAGAAGGACTTAGCACAATATTGTGAGTTTGTGACAACAAAGAAAATGGAAACGTTAGAAAAATATTGATATCTGTCAACTAACTGGATGGAAGCAATCTTGTTAATACAGAGAAAAGTTGTCATGGTTCATATTTTCTCAGTTGAAGGACTCGACATTAAAGAGTAGGTAGCTATGTTGTTATAAAGAGAGTGAAACGTGAACTTTGCGTTCAGACTTTCAGCTTTTATATTTATCATTGAATTTCTTCAGAATTTTGGTTTTTGATGGAATAGTCCATATATCTTTCCTAAAAATATTGCTTTTGAAAATTAATAAATTATTTCACTTTTGTGATTTGTGGTGGAATAAACTAATAAACCAAAAATCAATATTCTTAAGATATTTTACCGCGAAATTCAAAATTTTGAACTGTCTTTAAATAAGAATGAGAAATGTTTCGGCAGGTTTTCTCTCATCGTCTGTCGACAAAGTAGCATACGTGGAACTGTGCAGTAATCCATAGATTAAATTTTTTCTACCTGTTTAAAAACAAAAGATGCCGTTTTACCTTAAGAATTTGGATTACTGGTTTGATTTTTTTACATAATATAATTATTACCTATATAAAATTTCTAGTGGAAGATTTATATTTATTGAGTACCTATTTTTTGAACAAAATGGCTACCCATGGCTGGAAGTCATATGGTTATACCTTTTCTCTTATATTCAACAAATTTAAAATTAGATATTTCTATTTAAATTTGATTGCTTCGTTTTTTTTTCTATAAAACAGATATTTGTCCAGGGTGAATCCTTAAGTTAAATTACTGAATTGTATTTATTGAGCTGGACAGATATCATTATGCTTCAATTTTTTTTTTGTTACATTTTTCTTATATACCGGTATATTTTTATAGCACATTTCCTGGGAAGAGCAGTTCCTGGGAAAAACAGTTTCTTGGAGCACAGTTTCCTTGAATATATAAAACAGTTCTGGAGATACAATTCCTGGGAATAACAGTTCCTGGAAAGTCTGACTGTTTCTGGGGCACAATTTCCTGTTAAACTGAAAAGTTTCCTAAATACCGTTCCTGCCGTAAATCCGTAGTACCTACATCCACAGCTACATCATCTTCATCTTCAAACAACTGTATTAGTGTGCTAAGTATTTTTTTGTTGTATTCGCTACTAACCCTTTCTTTTGAATAATGTAAATTTCAATACTGTAATTATATACATTTTTGTTACTCTCATAATTTTATTTATTATATAGAAACTTTAAGTTCTTTTTTAACAGATTAATAGTTAGCTGACCATTAAATTTGATTTTCTTTTAGGAAAGAAAATTAGTGGCGCCCTAAAATTGCCTTCTCTTTTTTTTCTAGTTTTGCTAAAAAATTTTTTTCTTAAGATCAATAAGGTAACTAAGCCCTGCGAACTGGCTTAGTTTACCTCCAAATTTATTGGTTAGTCAGGCAGAAACCTGCATTATTCACTTTCAATTTTTTTTCGTCATTTAACATCATAATTTCATCTGCGAAATTGAGCAGCTTCTGTTTCATTGGTGATCAACTTATAATTAGGGTTTCAAGAGAAGCAGATGAGGAAGAATGGGTGAAAAATGAAGGAATCAAAAGTCAGAGAAGTTAACGACTGGGTGAATACATAGTTCGTTGAACAAACTTAAGAAGAGTACAAACTTCTAGGATGTCAACAACCCTAAAAAACACTTCAACAATATTCCAAGCCGAACTCTAAGCAATAGATTTTTGTGTGCAAGAATGCCTTATATATCGCCTCAACACTGTCAGCATATTTATTGCTCCAGATATCTAGGTTGCTACAAAGTTTCTTAAGTCTACAACAGTCTGGAGCTTGTAATTTTTCTATTGATTAGTCTGAAAATGGCTATTTAAGACGATAGTAAATGATAAACATTTGATTCCCTTCGAATTTTGAATACCCAGTATATTTTGAAACTGTGACAATAATTTAATTCTACTTCCATTTGTGACTAAAGTTGACACGTATCAATTTCATTACCAACCACATGTGTGTAAACATAACTTAACGAAGTGTAAAAAGACCACTTCTGTCGCTCTAGAACAGATGAAACATAATTTAATTTGAAAAGCTATTTTAATATTACTGTAACGAGGCACACCTAGTGTGTTGAATGTCGAAGTCTGTATAAATACTTACAATTTGGCTGTCAAGCGTTAAGTGAAATGTCATTAGGGTCTTAAAACTGAGAGACAAAATATTATTTTAAAAATTGTGAGATATAATTTATCACAAATTTGAACTAAAAACGATACCTTGGAGAAGTTTGGCGCTTTTAAATACCATGGAGTTGATAATTGGGTCGAGTCTACGAAAAATTAGGATGGTAACATTCCATTCAATTCTTAGTATTTTGACTGGAAAGTTTTAATGACTGGACTACAATGATAACTTCAATAATTACTGTGTTTATTCGTTAGGCATTTCGTTTTAGATTACAGAAGATCCTCTCAATCAATTGCGCTGTCCACAAATGATTTGGAATGGGTGCAGCATTGAAGATAAATGGTTGTAATCGATTTTGAAATAGCCATGGATATCTTGACTATATCAAAATTTAAAAAAATCAATTTATAACTGTACAAAAACAAACTTAAGCAAACACAAAGCTAGAAGACCATAGAAAATTCTATATGATAGACCAGGAAGATATAAATCAAATTAAGACAGAGAAGAGTCAGTTGAACATAATTTTGAAAAGAACAAATATGAAGAGATCTTTTTCCTATTTGAACAAAACTTGGATCCTTCTCGGAAATCATAATGTTGATAAATGGGTATTCCCATTTTTTCCTAACCCAATCCTTTTTCCTAATTTCCCCTACTATACAGAAAAAAGGCATTGTGGAAAGCAATATTACAAATGCTACCACAATAAAAAAGAAACAAGAAGCTTGAGAGAGCATAGAGCCTAGAGATGTTTCTTCTCTATCACTTTCATCCAGTAAAGAAGATAGGCCCTTATCCATTATTGAAAAAGACATGAAGAAATACAGGAATCAATTATTTTTTATCAAGCTAAAATAAAATTTGTTTCACTTGCCGTTATATTTCAATCAAATGTTCTGAAATCTGGTGTAATGACACTTGAAATATTTTACTGGACTACATTTTTCTACATTGGTTTCGTTTAAGCCAGTCCAGATGACAAGGACATCGGTGGCGATGCAAATCGTTACTTTCCAACACACCTGCTCCTAACGATACCCTGTGTATCCAATTTAAACTGAAACTATAGAACCTTCCACCGCATTCTCGAGAGACAATGTTTCTGTTTGTTTTTTATAGGGAATTTCAAAACTTGAAATACTTTAAATATAGAGCATTAATATTTATTGAAATACTTTAAGCCAGTCCCTTAAAAAGTATAACTCTTCTGTCAGCGTTAATAAAATATTCAACTGTGAGTTTGGCGATTGATTGAATAATTCTGTCACTTTTTCAAATTCAGGGAGTATGTCTGGGATAGACCCTCTTGTTTTCAATTATGTATCCCCTTACTCTAAGATGTACAACTGAAGTACTGAAGTTCATACTTTCATCCCTTTTAGCTAATGTGTTATAATGCCCCTTTCCAGTCTAAAACATTTGGGGCAGTGCGAATTTTCACAGTATCCACCTTCTGGGCATTTTTTTTTGATCTCCGAAAGCTGTTTGTAATCTTCAAGTATTTTGCAAATCTTTGAAATCAACAGACAATAAAAGTTTTTAGATAGTTTTGATTAATTTTGTTGCAAGTTGAAAGACCCTGTAAGTTGTGCAATTAAAATGATTGCTATACTTCAAGTTTATTTAAAGATAAACTTCCTTAATAATGGTTAAAACAAAACGCAAACCCACTTCCTACACCTCAAGCGTCATCTCGAACTTGCAGTTGACAAGCATAAATTTAATGGAGAAATATATTGGAGAGATTTACAGGCGCAACGATTGGATATCCTCGGGCTAAAGGTTTGTTTGTGTCATCATATTGGCAAACCTGCTACGAGAAACGATCGCCCATAGGAGCGGGGAATTTTCCGGAAAACCGGTAGACAAGAAGAAACGTTAAGGGGCGCAGGATGTTTTATGTTTTTGATGAAGGTCTCGAGTGGAACAATTCGACTTTCTATAAAAATATATCGAATACTTTTATACAGTTCCAGATAAAAACAAATTTGTAACAATTGTATGCAAAATTCGATGGTTTATAGTACGGGAGATTGTGTTGCAAAAATATATTTTTTTAAATTTCATATTCGTGTGGTGGTGGTACCATAGACAAAATAAAAGAGACGGATTGAAGCATAGGCGGTATTGGGCATAACGTTTCTGCGCCGCCACCCGCGCATCGAGTCGCTGCGGTCGCGAGAACTACAAGACTTTTTACATGAGGAGAATGGAATAAAATACTTTAAAATATTATAAATTACCCTTCACTTCAACATTTTGCCCTTAATGTCGATGAATATCTTCGAATATCCTAGTATATTAACTTTTAAGTCAATAATCATACTTTGGTTGATGTGAATCTGGCTTCTGTTTGTCAAAGTCAAAGTGAAAATGTCAATAAGAAATACACGTGAAATACACATAAATATTATATAAATGGTGAGTAGGATTTAAAATTAGTTCTACATATTATAAATTTATTTAGGATTTCAGTTCTAATAAAGGAAATAAAAGTAAGTGAACCTTTAAAATGTCGTCATCACTAAATATAATTCGTCATGTATTGCAGAAAATTGTAATAGTAAATATTTTTGTCCACTTCGCAATTTGTAGTAAGAATAAAACATTTTTCAAATCTCCATTTGATATCAATCAAAGTGAACAGTGCTACAAAAGTTTAGAACTTCCTTCTACATCCATTGATCAAAGGTTGTGTGAAGATCATTTTGAAAATAATGCATTTATAGGTTCATTATGCAAAATACTTTTGAAAATACCGTATTGTCTGTATTAAAATGAAAGCTTATTTTTTCTAACTCAAACTCAATTTGGAACATCTAACTAACAAACTATGTTTGGAATCTAGTACTTTAAGTAAAATAAATGAAACTTAGTGTAAATAATTCATCTCTCAAGAAGAATGTATTATATTAATGAAGATCTGAGTTATTTCCATATTAGATCCAGCAGGCTTAGATAAAAAAAGTAGTAATACTGATAACTGCAAGAAACATTAACTTTCGTGGTCAATAACATTATCCATTTATAAAAAGGGACCACAAGATGATGTTTTGAAACGTTTCATATATTTGCCCAGTAAATCTACTTTACAGTTACTTCTACGATCAGTGCCATTTGAAACTAGAATTAATAAAGCAATTTTTGATAGGCTTAAAGAAAGGGTTGTGAAAATGAAGCATATTGATGAAAATTGTCTCTTGTTATTTGATGAAATAGCTCTATAAGAACAATTGACTTTGGATGTGTCTAGCGACAAAGCTATAGGCATAAAAATTGGAATTCTACTGAGGATAGGGTTAAACTTATAAATTAAAAAATAATATGAGTAGTAAAAGGACTAGCAAATAAAAATAATATTTTTTCTTTGTAACTTACAGTACTGTGTTCTATTTATTTTGTTTCAGACCTGTTCCTGCCTTCA
Organism: Galerucella pusilla; assembly: GCA_910591695.1. Taxonomy (NCBI): domain Eukaryota; kingdom Metazoa; phylum Arthropoda; class Insecta; order Coleoptera; family Chrysomelidae; genus Galerucella; species Galerucella pusilla. Next base: position 55,126 of record CAJUYI010000121.1, read on the forward strand.
TAGAAATGGAGAATACTTTCTTTTTTGTTGCTTTTGTGAATAATTTTAAAATAATGTGCAATTTTATGTGATATTGGATTAACTTTCCTAAATAGTAAGTTTAATAAAAATATGTTATTTTTTGATCCATAATATATAAATATTTGATAAATTGATGGTAATATAGATGTGGATTATTTGTTATGTTATTATGGCAGTTTAATAAAAATTTTAAATTTGTGTTGATTTCTCATTTATCTAAATTATGTGTCTAAAAATTGTTTATTAATTATAATCATTTCATTAGAGAAAATAAAATATAATTTTATTTTTCGTAATGAAATAATTATATAATAAACAATTTTTAGACAAATTGTGAAATTCACCTACCCACAATCCAAACTAACCAGTTTAAATATCCCGCCTTCAAAAATTAGTTCCGCCAGTCCTTCCTGGTGCGCTTCGATCAACGTGATGCGAACCGTTACTACAGGGTCGACAACTCTCATTATATTATATTTCTCTATGGGTGGTACTTTATATTTATCTATTTCTCCTCCCCTTGTATATAACAATGTGCACTGATAGTAGACAAGCCCTAATAGTCTTGAATAGACAACGTGTTATATCGGGCCTCCAAGATTTGGCTAACGCCTAGGCAGATAACAATATTATCCTAAGGTGGGTTAAAGGGCACGACAGAAGTAAAGGTAATCGCATTGCCGATTCTTCAGCCAGGAAAGCGACTGGACTAAAAATTTTAGGACCCAGTGACACCTACGGCCTAACGACTTCGACAATTGCGGAACAAGCCAAACGTTACACCCATGCTCAATCCCTTAAGAGATGGGATGGAATCAAAGGATTTTCAGTCATGCCAGGATCACCCTGGGCGACCCTGGGAAGCTGGCACCAAAGAAATATTTGGCGATGACCAGGAAAAACCTACGTTTAACAGTAGGACTTTTGACTGGCCACTGTCAACTAAGGAAACACCTCCATACTATGGGGTTAGTGGACACACCCCTATGCAGGATGTGTGAACAGGAAAATGAAACGGTCAGGCATGTCTTATGCGAGTGTCCGGAGTTATCGTCAATAAGAGAGTGTATGTTCGGTGTGTCTTGGCCTACACCTGCCGATATATAGGAGATGTCTCCTAGTGACCTGTCCACATTCCTGGGAAGGACAGGATGGACGATCACCTAGGAGGACAACTCCTCGGGAGGATGTACAATGGGTCACATGTAACCTAATTGCTGTGAGACTACACTCACCCTCCCTACTTTACAGATACAGATACCTGCCCTTGTATCGAAGATTCACAAGACTGATGATTTCGAAATCGAGACTGTCCAATTTTTCTTAAAGAACTGATGTAGTTGATTTCTAAGCACTATTCACCTTTTCTTACAAATTGTTCGACTTGTGTAGAAATCTGAAAATAGAAACATCGACGTTCCTTTTATATCCCTCAATTTGATATCTACAATTCACATAACTCTTTTTCGTAAACCTAAAAATTGATACCAACTAATTTGTATTAATTTCGTATTCAAATATTCTCAGTAATCGCAATCTGACTGAAAAGTCGTTCATAAATCAGTTGGAGTTGAGCGTGTTTTTGAAACGGCCGGCATCACGCACGTACATCGTCGGGTTGATACATCGAAGGGTACAAAGTACTAAGTAGAACAAACAATCCATAACTCATGGTGCTAATGATGCCAGTGCCTACACCATTCACTTCTGCACGAGATGAATTGGCAAGAGGGACGCAAAAATTAATGACATTGGGTGCTTTGCCTCGACGACGATGTGAAACGAGAGAAAGTTTCTCAGAGTTGAGACCTACTCAACGTTACGAGATTTTAGTAAATTTCCTCAAGATACAGAGAGCTTTCTTCTTTGTACAGGGAGATTTGATAGCTGCAGTTTTATATTCATGCAGGAGATATATTTTATGTTTATTGTGGTTTAAAAAATCACTAGCTTGGATATATACGGTGTTGACTCAAAAACTTTTGTGTTCATTTCAATTTACTGAGTGTTTTATTGAGCTCCAGGAAAAAGCTATCAAGACTAAGTTGGGACAGTGCTAACTCCAATTAGAAATAAACACTGGAACTGAAGAAAACTGCAAATCTCTTAGATGCACATTTTGTGATACGTTGTGTTAAATGTGAAGTATAGGTATAACATCCCAAGACCTCAAGCTTATTTTATTCACTAGTTGAATAATTGTCCCCAAACTCATTGTACTAAGTAAGCATCCCAAGCGAAATGTTATACAAATGCGCCACTTCGCCTTACAGTTTTGGTGTTACAAAAAACATTGTTTTATTTACTGTTCGCGTCTAGCTGTTGTAGATCAGTATATTCCGTTAGGACCAAAATATAGCGTTTTTCGATGAGTGGGATTCAAAGTACCCCCTCACCAGCTCATTTCTCGCATTCTCCATTACACTATTCGGGGTTATACAGTACGTACTGTGCCTATCAAATTATATCTGGAAAAATGTGATTTCTCGCACTTTTAAGACATTTCTCTAGCATCCTAGCCCTTATGGTACCAATCTTTCTGAAGAAGCTTCTTGGCAAACAGCGATCTTCCTTGACGTCCCAACAAAAGCCGATAACGCCACATTCATTCAGTGTAACCGCATAAATGATTGGCATTTATTTGCACATGGACCTACTTCGATCACGTGTGGTCTTGGTATGTGCCCACACTTATTATTTCTGTGATTTCTTCCTATCGTCACAGAAAGATGTGCCTAATCCTTCGATAGTATTTATCTACTCAATTTTCCAATGAAAAATAGTACGTCTGGACGTTTTTCTGTCTAACACGTGTACCTTTTCTTTCCTATGATTAAAGTTTTTGCTTTTTCCAATGCCTCTATAATGTACCTACATTGGTTAGGTTAGGAACATCAACATCATAAATACAAACAAAAAACTATTTGTCTTTTATTATGTCGTTTATATTCTCCAGCAAAAATTCGTACGAATTTCGAAAATTTCTTTTCATCATAATCAAACGGGGCGAATGGAAATTACCCAGCGATGAAACAGATTGAAAAACAATTTAACCAAGATCGAGCGTTTCGATTGAGTAACCAATCTGTGATTGAAAATCTATTTAATTGTCTCCGTCTTTGAAGTTTGAAGACAAAAGAAAGCTTTTAATATAAATTGAACCGTCATTAACAGTTAATAGTGGACGATAAAATGTATTTCAACTGTTGAAGATATACGAACTGAATAAAAAATTACAAGTAATATTGTTAGTATTATAACTATACTACGTTTATGTTAATTCTGTATAATTTTAAATACTTTTTTTCACCTTTTAATACGCCATCGGATGAATCCATGATTTGTACTTATGCAATTTGCCATACTTTTAATCGTAAATAGTGTTGCCTAAGTTGTTAAAAGTGTTCTGTGAATCTGTACTTGACGCGACAGTGTCCTATAGCTATCAGTGTTCAAGTTATTTATGGTTGTGAGAAACAAAGAGGTTTTTTATTTTCCAAATTCCGTATTTAAGAAAAAACCCATAAAAACGCTTAGTCTTTTAATCCTCCTCAAATTAAATGTCGTATAAAAACAACGTAAAAAGTAATTACAGTTTCCATTAAATGTTTTATCTGTTATTTATCGACAATATAAAGCACCTTCCGTAAATCCCAGAGTTACCTCGCGGCATTCCAAATGTGTTAAGATTTTATAAAACCGCCTTACGGCCCTACAACGGGGTATCCTTCTCTATCGGTTTTCCTGTTTTCCCCTTTTTGTATGCCCTCGGTGCGTGAGCGACACACACACACACACACATAAAGAGAAAAGTAATAAAAAAGAAATTGTCTTTTGATATTTTCTACCGAATATGAATTTTCTTTTCGTTATTATTTTTTGCTAGTGATTTATTTCGGAATGAGATTCCTTATGCTTTTATGAGTACTTGACGTTGTTTGACAACCCTTAGATTGTAAAAGTATTTTCTTAGCAGGTATTTTCTACCTATAAACATATGCTGGAAGATTTAGAAGATGATTTTACAGCAATTTGAATTGTTTCATCTATTAACCTTTGCTCTTCTCATAAATCTGAAATAATACCTTAGGTATATTTAACGCTTTTGAGTTGAACTTTGAATACCTACTATGGTTTATTTACAATAATTAACGATTATTTCATCATTTTCACTCACTTTCCTGCATATCAGAAGAAAAATTCCACGAGCCGTAAACACAATTTATACTAAATGACCAGAACAATTTTAAGCTTACGGGTTGGCAAAACTTAAAGACGTTGTCTGATTAAAAGGGTGGGTATCATGGTTTAATAGAGAAGAAGGTGTATCCCACGGAAGACGAATTTTCGTCATGTTCTGCGCACCTGCAAAAACGCCACCATATCACAGATTATAAAGAGAACAGATACGGAAGCTTGACAGAGAAGAGTAAAAAGAGAGAGAGATGGGTGGACATACCCATTTAAATGCCCATCGTCTTATGAAGACTCCGTTCGGACTGCTTCACGAAATTTGTCAACAGGGTTGTCAATTTGCATAATATTTCCTACCACTTACGATCATAGGTCAAATATTATATAAGCATTTTTTAAGTGTTATAGTTATACAGATACAAATATTCGATAATTACTTGTTTTAAATCAATTTTATTAACATTGAAAGAATTATACTATTAAAAAGATTATAATGTATAAAAATCATACCATGAATATATACTTTTTTTCACAAACCATATCCTTTTGGCAACCATGCACAATAACGGTGACGGCTAACCTAACCTAATCAAAACGTCAAAACATGCTCAAAATCACTTGTAATCTGTGCTCAAAATTCATAACGCCATTTTTGTTTACTTCATTGTTTGAAGGTGTTCAATCGGCGATATTAATTGTGTTATTTGACTAATCAATTGTGCGTTGTGGTAATATTAACTATAAAAATATAGTGGTATAGATTATTATTCTTATAAAATGAATAAACATCAGTTTTTGATATTATCTTTGGTGCTACAAATTATTATCAAAATTCTCCCTTGCATAGGTGTATATTGTATTCCCTTTGATAATAAATAAATTAAGAATTATTTGTACATTAAAATTTGGTTGATTTTTGTAATTATTTGTGTTATCTAAAAATGTATTTATTAATTAATCTCCGAAGAGTAATGACTATATATATTCAAAGCAAATCATAGTAATGTACATATAGGTATTTAATAAATACATAAATATATATTCGATTATGATTATTGTTTTAATTCATGGCGCAGTTTTGAAGATTTAGTGGAAACTTCCAAAAAAACTAGATCCGACACTAGAAATTGTTATTGTCCCCGAGTCAACACTGCAATTAGGTAAGAGATTCAGAAAATATTTTAAACTGGCAATATCGCGGCCATACCGAGTTAAAGGTCCAAGGTCATTGACGAGGGAGCTGAAAATCGTTTGATGTTTCACCGGGATTCGTATCTATTCTCTTTATAATCTGTGGCCATATTGCCAATCATATTTTTAATGTTTTGAATGACTGTCATAACTATAACCTAAACAACCAAATCTTACTTGTTGTAATCGTTTATATTTTTGTAATAAACTGTGAACTCTGAACATTGGAACATTAAGTGAGTGACTTTATTGTTAAATGAAGATTTTGTCTCTTGTTTTCGTTTCAAATCCAGTTATTTTTCAAGCGTTTGTTTTCGCGCGTCGCGCGTTATTTAAGTTTTTTTTTTATTGGTCGTACGCGGTAACACACCTTCTTCTCTATTACACTATGGTGGGTATTATCAAACCATTTTGACATTATAACTGAAAATTAACTTGTAGAATGACGCCACATGTTATAGTTAACTTCAAAATGGCGGAGTTAATTTAGTCGGGTGTAAGAGAGAGAGACGTTAACTTTATGAAAAAACCAGGTTTTCGTGATTTGATAGTTGCTGTGTTTCTGTCGGATCTATCAACAATTTGGCATTTATAACCTTAATTAATTATATTGTGAATATTTTGATTGCTTTTACTTTGTTTTCTTTGAATTTTGCAATGTTAACGAACAATATCCAAGATATTTTTGAGGAACTTTTAACCGACGATGAAGAAGATGCTATGAATATTGTTTAAGGCACTCGGCGACAAAGGATATTTAGGAATCGGCTGGACCATTTCACTTTATGGAACGAAACAGAATTAAAAAACCGATTTCGATTATCAAGAGAGTCCGTACGCTTGTTAATGGGTCCGATTGAGGTACATTTACTGGACCACGAAACTAAAGTCAATATGCCAAAACTCTAGGCCATAGAGAATATTTCTCTATGCTCCAGGCTATTCTTCTTTGTATTTTTCTTCTTTTTTTTTGAAAATGAAACTTTTCTAAAACTGACATTTTAAAACCTAAAGTTAACTTCAAGACATGTTTATAATTTCCAGTAAATTTTTGTAAAAACATTAATTGGTAAAATTTAATAGTTTTAATACTGACAGTTTCCCACAATAATATGTCTGTAAACCTCATGAACTGACAACTAACATAATCAACTTGACATGGACTTATAAAATCAAAAGTTTCCACAAATAGAGTTAACTGCATGGTTAACCGATATGAGTTAACTCGAAGATTTAACAGTAACCTATAAAAGCGGCCCTAAGTGGAAAAATTCAGCATGCTTGAGGTTAGGTTTAGCATGTCGTTTATTGACATTGATAAGTTTTTCGGGCGCTCCTGAAATCAATGCTCATTTAATATTGGAAAAGTCTGGGCCCACTATCTCTTATTTATCCAAAAAACATTGTCTTACTTTCAATATTTTTCAAACTAATTGATGAACATAACTTTTGGAAATTATTTCAGTTTTTAAAGCGAGGGACGATGAACATTTTTCCAAGTAGGTAGTGAATAAATATTTCTTCACTATATATATATGTAAATTCAACAAACTGCATTACGTCTAGCTAAATATATTTCCGCTAATTACCCGCTTTCTATAACCCGTCTCTAATTTCGAATTCACCGGTTGCCACATCATCAGATATGAAAATAATTGTATACAGGCTCACTTCTATCGGATATCCGGAAGTCGAGTGGTTGTCGAAGCTTTGTAGACGAGGCCATATGCAAAGTCACGTGCACCGCATATCTCGAGAGCTCTTTTTACAAAAAAAAATCTCTTTACGCCCCAGTTGTCCACAGCGCATTGTTTCTATTGTAACTCGACTACAACGAGTGGGTCCTTCATGAGATATACTGGGTCGTACTTGTAATTTTAATTATTGCTATAAGAATGTGCGAAGTCTTTTTGCTAATTAACCGTATTTCTTGTGAGTGGAAAGAAGCGCTTAGAAAAATCTTAACTAAATACACACAAAAAGTTGTAGCACTAACTGTGAGTGGGTAGAAGTATTATTTCTTTGTTGATGTGGCTGCGTAAAAAAATTAGTCTAATATAATACAACTGCTCTCCTAGAGCATAAAAATTAATTCAGGCGGATGATGTAGCATGGTTTAGGGCTTCGCATTATCCCCATAGTATTGACCTTGATTTATGCTAAGTATTGATATCGAGAGAGGCTCTAACGGGGTAGATATTCCACATCAAGCACTAGCTGTTTCACCCAGTTTTAGATCTGCTTAAATCCAACTTGTAATTGGACTTTCCTTTTTTGTATTATCAATATTAAACAAGGTCCAGTTGGCGCTAAGTTAATCCTAATGAAACACCGACATAGTGCTACCGAAATCTATTTTTATTTGTATAGAGATTTAATGGCTCGATATCGGCGAGCACCAGACGCGAATTCGGTTTATAATGGGTCTGCTAGTGCCCTTATTTATGCCGCCGGTCCTTCTTAATTTACTTATTACCCGCAATACATTGTACAGTTTCTCTGCCAGAAGCCTTCCTAAACTGATAAATTCCCTTTTCGAACGGGGCGGTTTAATAGCGCTCTCAATTGATATTTTAATCTTTTACTTTTATAGGTGCGGCTGTTTAAATTTATGGAGCGGGATGTTAGGCTAAGAGGGGTTTTATAACGTTACGCTATTCTTTGTTGAGGGTTTTATAAATGGTGTTCGACTTTCTGATATTATTTTAACGTTTTTAAGCTTGCTGATGTGACCTTGCTACTTTAAAAACAAATTTTGAAGACATATTGCTGTAGCAAAGATGGTAGAGCTTACTGTTTAAACACTTATTCTTATAAATAAAACTAACTATTGACATATAATAGCTACATTTGTTGTGATTTTTTACAACTATGTATTTCCCAAAACCTTTTTGCACCAAATTTCTGTCTTTTTTCACTGTATCATACCAGCAACAACAATATTAACCGCTGTGATATCAGTGACTATAAATAGTCACTGGTGATATAGAATAAAAAGACAGTGAACGATATAAAGCTAATACATTGCCACTAGGCACATCAAAACTTTTTTATAAAGCCAATTCGATAAAATGTCAGCTTTATTATTTCCCAATATAATAATTTATTGCCTGCAGAAGTTTTAGAAGAAGTTTTTATGCGAACAGCACTGATTAAAAGTTGTAAAGGAGATACTGTTTCTCTTCCCTCTCGTACGAAGATGACAAAGATGCCTTGTAGACGGAAAAAGGTTAAGTAATACCTGTTTTGAGGAGTGTCTTGTTTTTCACACGATATGACGCTTAAAATTTAGATCCTGGATATTTTAAAGTTATACAGTGGACTAGAAAATGTTGATTTCCATCCAAAAATCATTACATTTTATCTATAAAATTACGCTCGTATCCATAAAATACATATAAAAAAGGATTTTATTGTATTTTCTTCTTCAAAGGATAAATGTATCAAAATTTCGACCAAGTTTCCCTTTTCGGGAGAATATTTCAAAAGTTTTAAGGGCTTGTTTGTTGTTTTGACCCTTCTTCGATAGATGCGAGTATCCTATCGAACGTAAGACGTCTGGAAACGCTTTAAACAGAAAGTTAAATTTCTTTTAGCTCCTTTATTAAATTCAACGGAAATCTTGAGGGGTTGGTAGATATAAAATGAGGGTAGGTAGTAGGTATCGCTATTATTTCCCTAAATGAAAAACTTTTTGTTTTTGATTGTTTTTAAAAAGGAATTGTTTAAAATGATGAACTTTTCAAATATAATTCGTCAAATCGAAGTAAATTCAAGGAGAGTATCAAATCGTATAACTGGAATTACAATTTTGACCACAAATTCTATAAAAAACCTAGGAGATGTATACATGTTCCGTAGTGCCATTCTGTGAGTGAAAAAGAGAAAGCTATTGCTACCACTTATTTTTTTCTTTCAACTTATTTTCAAGGAATTTATTTTCTTTATCGTATTTATAAGCGTTTGTCTTATCGTCTCTGTTTGAATCACACGGAATATAAATTCGAGGTTCCCGAAAGTTTTGCAGGATTTTCATTGTGAAGTTGGCCCGTTTGATCCCCCAAATCTAAAGCGGTATTCAGTATTCAATTACTCAAAAATCCTTTTCTACATAAACAGTAAAACCTCGGATTAAAAGTGGAAGTTCGTAAACGGAAAAATATGATTAAAAAGGTTAAAAATTTACTAAAAAAATATCAAAACTTCGGTACTAATTATTACCCACCAGCTTTTGAAAAGATTAAATAATAATACTAATAATAAAGGCTTTCATTAGCCGCATATAATACGAAAAAATCGTAAACAGAAATAGTATAGCAGCCAAAAGGCAGAGTTCAGATATCTACGAGGGATATGCTCTTCCACTCACGTTTAAATAATAATATGCGCAATTCGTATGATATTATGTACACATGTTCCTGTTTATAGAGGTTGAGGCACCGGTACTCGGTATTCTGTTATCTTTCCGTTTCCATCAACAACAAATTGTCAAATTTCACTGGTAATAATGTTTAAGGTAAGGAACATTCCTCGATCCATGTTTTTCTGCAATCAACGTGAAATAAGTAGCATATTTCAATGTCAAAATCAAATTTTGACACAAATCGGTAGAGAGCGTCCTAATCGTTCAAGCTGATTTCTCCCTAGGAGTTTATCTCGTCGTCTGACTGATACGTAGGCGTCTTTTTGCGCTCCTCACCTAACCCATAGATTATGAATGCACTCCTTATGTCCGTCATATTTAGTTGAGTGCGAATTTTAAACTAAGGGCATTTTTATTCAAATAATTTTATCTTGTTAGGTAGTTTTAAGCAGCAAATATTACAGGGTATACAACATTAGATTGCATTGCAAGTTTTTGTTAAACAATTGAAAAAATTATTAACCACTAATGGATATATTCAACTTCTCAGTTGGCTAAAAGTGGAAAAACTATTTTTGCCTTGAGACTAGAAGGTAAAACATAATATTAAATTACAAGCCACAAAGTATAGGACTTAGGCTCGTCCAAAGAATTTTATAACTTTTGACAGATCCTGAATAATAAACGACATTCTCAAAGTAAAGTAAATAGATTAATGAAAAAAAAAAAGGTTTTGTTCATCGTAGGTAATCCCTTTAAATTCGTAAGTTCGGCCCTGTAAGGATTTGAAAAGACCGACAAAACGAAAAGAGAACATCGCGCAAAAACATCCAGCCAGTCTAATTACTACGTTTATACCTTAAACCAACAGTTTTGTATAATTACCCAAAGTATATTAAAAATTAATTTGAAGTGAGTCTCTTCAATAAATCAGTGTTAGAATTTAAATAATTTTTCAAAAGTTTAATTCCATAATTCTGATGCCGAGCACGTTACCAAAGTGGCGTTCGGTTACGAAGAATTTTTATAAATTTCGTGTGTTATGTTGAATACGTATATTATGTGCTCTCTGTGAGCGTGACATTTTTAGAGGCTTAGCACAGAAACACTGACGTTTTATAGAAACTTTGTTTTTTAATGATAAGAGAGAAATATTATTTCAGTAAGCGACATGAGATTTTATAAAAATGTACAAACATTAGCTGAATATGGTTCATGAAGATTTAAAAAAAACAAACAAAAGGTATCACGTGAAGAAAGCTAGAGATGAGGGGGATGAGAATTTTCAAACTAAAACGTTTTTGTAGTTTTCACTAGGTACCCTTTCTAGCCTGCATACAGCCGAGTGGTGGCAGCTGCATGCAAGTGTTAAGTATATACTGCTTCTAAAGTCAATATGGCACAATAGTGTGCATATTTTTGTTGTGAAATATTAAGTTTACGCGATAAATCATCTCGAACTATCGTTGCAAATGGTCCCAATAATCTCATACTGAAAATATAAGACTTAATAGACCAGTGCAGATAGCCCAAAATTAAATAAAAAAGGTACAAAGTTAATACCAGCAAAAAACAAAGGACGAGGAAGAGAAAAAACTGCCGTCAAGAAGCACGCATCAGCGTCTTTAAATCGAACTTTAAAACACGCCCGTGTTTTAAAGTTACCGTGGCAACATTAACAACTCGAGAAACGAAGTCTAAATCTATGGTCTAAATAATGTCTAAATGACAAATGACAGAAGTAGTTTGTAACGTCAAAACTTTTATTCGAAAAATATTTAACAATGTCAAATTTATAAATTAAAATGAAAAGTACCGTTGGTATTGTTTGAAATATTAATATTTCGATTTTTCAAATCTTAGGAAATGGTATTTAAATTAATAATATTGACATTCATAGAACTCAATAAGGTTGAACTTCCATCAAAACACAAATTAGTTTATGCTTTTCTCATTTCCATGACCACGCAAGGTATACATCATTTGATATTTAGTTCTTATTTCCATCTATGATTTCCACTTCTTGTTGTTGTAGTAGTTATAGACCTGTATTTATAATTTCAAAGTGCACCAATAAAAAAAAATAGCGTAAAGTATTCGTGGATAACTGGTCTTTAAAACACTTGCTCTATTTCGAGCACTCCGGCTTCGCCGTCGTGCTGGAAAAATCGTGCGTGTTTTAAAGACCTTAATATCCACTTATACTTTAATATACCATTTCATCATTTTCGCCAAGTTAGTGTATGCCAATATAGTAGGTACTAATAGAGAGTTATTGGGAACACGAATTTACTGTCTTGCAGTAATTGTGATGACCTTAAATAAATAGTGCTCGACCTTAAAACAGACTTGAAATTTGGAATTGGAACATGAAACTCTATAATGACATTTATATTAAGGTAGGTGTCACAGATGACACAGATCACCTACAAATTGTGACATATAAATATGAAACATGAAATAAAGTCGGGATAGTGCACTGCAGTAATCGCGCACAAATAAGGACAAGCACTAACCTTAATAATGTTTTCCTTATTCAAAACATCAAATGCGCATGCGTATATGTCACTATAAGGACAGCACTATTACTGCTTGACCTTATAAAAATTCCAATAACTCTCTTATATCTCAGATGATCTATTACTGTTAGTCCAGCAAATAGTGATAATGAAAAATAGCCTAGTTTAAATAAAATACTGCTCCACACAACTAAATTCGGAGCTACTGGCGGGAATACTTGTAAATAATGTTACGACACAGTGAAAAGCATAAATAAACAACCAACTCAGTTGATGCCAATGAAAAATACTACAATTGACTCACTTTAGTTTTTTTTTTAGACAGACTGTCTTTAGTTTGCTATTGGTTAGATCATGTGAAAATTTCAAGATAAGAGTTTGTTCGACATTTAAAATATTTCAAGTCCGTATCTGTTCTTTCCGTCTTTTAACCCTTTTCATTCTTTGTTTTGTACTCGCGGGCCAGATTTGCTATTAATCTTAATTACTCACCGGTCCAAATTGCTCGAAGTAACTTTTCACGTCTTCTAATGTGGTAGGTGCAGATAGTCCGCCTACGAATATTTTTTTCGTCCTGGTTACCATCTGCAATAAAAATACGAATTTAGTCGAATTAAAATTTAATCAGGTAAAGATGAATTTCTTTTTAACTGGTAGTTATTCAAGAAGTTAAAGAAAACGTAATACAATCGATCAACAAGTATATACAGAGTATTCAGTTTAACCAAGAATTGAATTCATTGAAATTGTTTATTATTGAATAATTCAATGTAATTATGTCTATTTTAAAAACAATGCAGTTTCAAAGTTATCGAATAGTAAATAGACACCTAAGGTCATGTGTGACAGTGAGAGATCACGTAAAAGGATAATTGACCTAGGGAAGTACATAATATATATGTTGATGAAGTATACAAGTGGGCATTCACATCAATAGTTTTACATCAATAGATTCACATTCAATGTAGTTCATTGTCATGGATCTAAATTATATTTTATTTACATTATATGACAGGTTTGAGTACAGCCCTTGTCATAATTAGTGTAATTGGTTAAGTTATCCAATAAAACATTATCCCAAAGAATCATGTAGTTTCCATACGACTATTAGGGCCGCTTTCAAAGGACCCGGACTTCCAGTGGTAGATTTAGGCTCTAGGCAGACTAGGAAACCGCCTAGGGCCACAGTCCCTAGGGGGCCGCAAGGCAAGACCATTTTTGTAGATCATATAAGCTGCGCGCCAAAGTTATGCTAGTTTTAACGTTACCAAGTTGAGGTTCAATTTGTTTTAAAATAGCCCTTAAAAAATCTGCCAAAAATTTGCCATTTTCGATTAAATTTTAGAAAATACATCCCGGTTGTAGGGGCCGCTCGAAAAGCCTTGCCTGGGGCCTCCAATGTCTTACATCCGCCACTACATGGTGATCCTG
>CAJUYI010000121.1:87149-97530 GCA_910591695.1 Galerucella pusilla
AGAATTTTGATTTTTGGTGGAATAGTCTATATATATTACCTAAAAATATTTCATTCAAATATTTAATAATTATTTCACTTTTATGATTTGTGGTGGAATAAACTAGTAGACCAAAAATCAGTATTCAAGAGGTATTTTACCGCGAAATTTAAAATTTTGAACTGTCCTTAAATACGGATGAGGAAGGTACGGGCTGGTCTTCTCTCATCGTCTGTTGACATAGCAAGTTGGAACTGTGCAGTAATCCAAGTAATTATTTTAACTCCAATTTACACAAAATCTAATAGGCAGCCGTAACTTTTAAAGTACCTATCTAGATTACTGCACAGTTCCCTGGACACAGTTTCCTGGAGAGAGTTTACTGGACACAGTTTCCTGGACACAGTTTCAAGGACACAGTTTCCTGGAACACAGTAGTACCTATTATAGTTCCTGTGTGGCAAACAAGTTCCTGTGTGACAAGCAGTTCCTATTTCGATAAAAAGTTTCTTGGAATACAAGTTCCAATGGAATAACAAGTTTTCTGAGTATAGTTTCCCTTGTACAGTTCCTTCGATACAAGTTTTTCTGGAATCGTAAAGTAACCTGGATACAGTTTCCTGTAGACATTCCATAGATCCACATTAATAGCTAAAGTTTCAACATCAACTGGACTTCATCATAAACATTTGTTTTAGGGTGTTAAGTATTTTATATATTTTTATTATTGCTACTAACCCATTTTTTAGGCAAGAACCTGCATTATTCACTTTAATTTTTTTTTTCATTATTCAACATCATTTTTTTAACGTCATTGAACTCAATTAGTGTTTCATTGGCGCTCAATCAACAACAATTTGGTTTCAATAGGTTTAATCTGGACAATATGATGGCAGAAGATATAATAAACTTCAGGTTTGAAAGAGGCGACATCTTCAGATTAGCTGCTGCGTTGCATATACCAGAGGTCATCAGAACCGAAACACGTAATTCTGTTCCAGGTATATAATATATATATATATATATATATATCATTTATTTAAATAATAAAAATACAATAAAAATCACATTTAACAATAATTTCAAATACACAATTAAAATAAATAAAATAAATAAATGATAGAGAGGTCGAAAAGCAAAAGCTTGTTACGACGTTGGGCATATTCTTACAACTAAACGTATATTAATAATATATAAAAAAAGAACATAATAAATAGCAAGAGAGCTCACACAGTAAAATAAAACACATAATACACCTTACCTACATTAATACAAATTATCTATTACAATATTGAAATTATTAAATGTAAAAGCAAAGTTTTCAGATTAAAAATAAGCATATAAAACATAAAATTTCTAGATTAAATAAAATAAAAGTAAAACTGAGGCAAGGTATGTTCAAATTGTCCAGAAATGGCCTGTCTATCCAGCAGAAGCTTGTATTGACCTAAATATTTTTTAAATATATGGTTTTAACTGTTTTTATTTCATCTGGTAATGAGTTGTACAGTTTTGGTCCTGAATATGCGTATGATCTTTGACCTATTTATTTCTGTTTTAAAGGTATAGGGTGGTATTCTTTTTCTTTTCGACGGCTGTCATAATTATGTTGTGAAGCAGATAAAGTTTTACTTTTGTGGTAAAGGCAATTAATAGTTGACGGATATAACCAATATCTGTGCTTCAGAGTATGGGGCATCACTGGGATATCTCCAATTTCGTTTAGTTATTATTTTGAGGAACCTCTTTTGAATAACCTTCATGGGGTGAATATGAGTTTTAAGCGCACCGCCCCAGACAGTAATGCAATAACGTAAATGACTTTCCACTAGAGCATAATAAAGAATTTTTATTTAAGCTAAATTTAGTATTTTGCTCAAGTATTTAAACTTTGTTATGATATATCTATATACTCCAAGATATTTGATATTATTTGTATTTTTTATTGTGTATTCCTGGTGTGTATGTTAACATATGCAGTATATTGAAATACTGAGATACATATCAAAATCCTCTAGGTGTCATGGGACTCTGTATTTTATTACGAAGACCAGCATATTCTGTGTTCTTAATATTTGTATCACCACGAACGCGTTTCATTTTTTTTCATCTATCGACAAATATTTCAGGCTACTGTACACTTTTATCAACGATTTTTCAAAATTTCCCATTCTACCACTTTTAAAACTATTCAATGCAGAATACGGGCGAACGTAAAAATTCGCTCATGAATTTTGACAGCGCTTAGCGCATTTATCGTTCAACTGAATTAATTGAGTTGTTTCGTTTTTATTCCTAAATACAGTATCCCATTTGCACTCATCGAAAATAATCGGTTTTTCTCTTTTTTCCCTTTTTTTTTTCATTCATTGTAGTAGACCAGTTCGTATATACATTTCAAAATAGCAAACAGATGTGTGTATTCAGCCTCATCATGGTTTATATTCAGGACTAGCACTGAAAACTTGTTCTGTCGATTCTTTCCCCAAAAAATATCTTACTTTGCCTTACTTTGATGGATGTGACATCTACATCGCGCCAGGAGGAAATTGAGTGAATGGAGAGATAAAGGAAAAAGTCATACATTTCATTCTCTTTGAGTACTCCACATGCAAGAACCTTTGCAGTCTACTGACATAGCGTACTTGTTGTATTCGCACCAATTTTGGTATTTGTCCCCATTATTTCCAACCCTCCAAAGACTAGCTCTGGTGCATCACCATTGCTTTAGTTCTGAAAATCCTGTACAATTTGTGAGTAACTTGAGGCAGCAGTTATGGAATTCGCTCACTATAACTGTTAAGCCTTTTCTACCTCTACTTTTGGTAACTCTTTAAACAGGAAGTGTCTATAGATTAGAACAGTTCTTGCAAAAACAGCTTTATCCACTCTTTGATGCTACACAGCTGTCAGTATTTCCGTCTCACAATTATTTTGTGGACCTTATTCAACAGAAAATGTCTGCTACGATTATGAGATACTTCGTCAAAATCATAGAGATTTCGTGAAGAGAAAACTGGAAATTCCAAACCTCCAACAATAATAAATTGTTCAATCACATTAAGATAATCAGTTTTCCTTTTCGTCTGAGCTGTTAAGTTCTTCGGCAAACCCATTTCGAGATGAGAGAAAATAAAAAAAAAAATAAAGGAGCGACACGCCGGTATATATCCTGATGCAGAACCGAATAAATAAAGCAATTTTTTAAATCGTGAAAAATCTGCCGCCTGCGGAGAATCACCGCACTTCAACATCTAAGTGATTCGGTAAGGAAGATGCATTTTGAACGAAGATGATTTAACGAAAAGGTTTCACGTATCGAAAATGATTGTTTGGGTTTTGTGCCACGTTTTAAAATATTATTACATTAGGTATCCATACGATGCGTCCTTAAAATGTGCATACAAAGGTTAGGTTTCAAGATATACAGTGCTATTCAAAAGTCCCCTCCCCCCTTGTATCTTTTGAACGGCTACACTTACATTGATAAAATTTGGAGGGTGAAAATAAAGTGTTGTAAACTTCTCTACGAATGGTAACAGGTGGAGTAATGGTAATAGATGACGTCACAGTGCCACTCTGGCCAATAATTTTAAATAGAACCTTATGGCAAGTGATATCTCGTCTGAAAGGCATTGACATTGGCTACATAGCCATATTAATTTTGTTTGGGTTAAACCAATTTTGACGGATAAATTAAATAAATACCAAAATTATTGAAATTATTTTTTTAAATTTATTAATCAAATATCAACAATGGATTCTTATAGCAAGTGTTCGAAATGTGCTCCGTCCACTTCCTGACAGTAATACATCCTATTAGTAAACTCTTGTCGTACTCGTTCGTATGTGTCAGCTGAAATTGCATTGCATTTTTCAATAATTATTTCTTTCAAAACGCCAATGCTATCTGGTGCAGTAGTATAAACCTTGGATTTCAAGTACCCCCATAGGAAAAAATCTAATGGTGTCAGATCTGGTGACCGAGGTGGCCATTCTATAGGAACTGGCCGGCCGATCCATTTACTTCGATATTCTTCGTCTAGGTAACGTCTTACTGCACCATAATCATGTGCAGGAGCACCATCTTGTTGAAATGTTATTTCCAGATGGCCGAATTCATCTGGATTACCTTCCAGAATTTCATTAATTTACGGCTCAATTGCATTTTGTAGCATCTCCAGATACACTTCACCGCTTAAATTTGAATTTAGGGAAACAGGACCAACTATGTGGTTTCCCAAAATACCTGCCCAAACATTGACTTTTTCTGGAAATTGGGTATGTTGTTCACGAAACGTGTGAGGATTTTTGTCACTCCAATACCTTACATTTTGTGTATTCACATTTACATTGAGGCAAAAAGTACTTTCGTCACTGAAACAAATTGTTTTTGTGTGATGTGGGTTTTGACTAATTTTATTTGCCATACATTCACAGAATTCGAGTCTTCTGTCGGGGTCGTCATCCGATAGCTGGTGCACCATTTTTAACTTGTATGGATGAAATTTATTTTTAGCCAACACTCTCTGTACTGTACTTTTACTTACTTTACAGCTAGACGCTTCTTCAGTTGAAGAGGAAGTAGGGTTTACTATCATTTCAGCAACTATATCAATTTTTTATCATCACTAAATGTTGGTCGACCAGATCGTTTGGCATCTTGAACACTACCTGTTGCTCCAAACTTGTGAAGAAGCTCCCTCAAATAAGTTGTCGAGATAGGATCTGGGTATCTCTCATTAAATAAACGTTCCGCTTCAAGGAGATTCTTTCTAGATTCACCAATTATTAAAATAGCTGCTACTTTGTCGGCTTGAACGTACTATTTTGCATATGTAGACTTTTAAATTATCGTTAAACAATAATAAAATTAAATTTATTTATTTTATTTAGAAAAACTTTGCAAAGCACTAAATTAAAAACGTCAATGCCTTTCAAACGAGATATAACTTGCCATAAGGTCCTATTTAAAATTATTGGCCAGCGAGGCACTGTGACGTTATCTACTACTATTTCGTCACCTGATACCATTAGTAGAGAAGTTTACAACACTTTATTTTCACCCTCCAAATTTTATTAATGTAAGTGTAGCCGATCAAAAGATACGAGGGGGGGAGGGGACTTTTAGATAGCACTGTATAACCATGCATGCAGTTTGTTTGAAAATGCAGGTATAGTTTTCTAAAATGACCAAAAAATAATCAACTACCATCCAGCATGTATTTATCCCGGTTGTGTTATAGTGAAATGAAATGCCGTAAAAATTGCGTATTTTGGATGTGCATCAATTCAGATAAAAAAACAATAAAGGTATTGAAAATAGAAATTAATCCCAATTCTTGGAAAAAAAAAAGAATGTGCATCAAAACTTTCACTCTCATGTAACTGGAGTTCGACGTGACTAGATAAAAAAACATTTTAACGAGAGTTCGAACGTGTATGTGAAAAGGGGAAAAACGAAGAATAAAATCCCTAAAAACAGAAAACAAATGTGTCCATAAACAAAAGCCGACAAAACATAAAAACGTTCTCGTCCATTTCAAGCTGACCGAACAAATCCAATCCATCAATCTAGTGAGCCAAGGCAAGCACATGACCCGTAAGCGCAGGTGGCACCTCACAGCCGCCTATACACATTTTATCGATTTCATTAACAAATCTAATTGACTGGTTGATCAAATGAAAATGATTTATTTCATTGCTGTTTACTTACACATTAAGCCAAATAAAGGATTTGCAACAAAAAATAACTAGGTAGGTATGTGACACCGAAAAAATTTCAACCGTAACTAACCAACAATATACAGATTTTATTAGAACATTCTAATGTTGAAAATCTCATTTTATTGATTAATATCAAATTTCCAGGGCAGTTAAACTTCTTCAATCCCATGGTTTGTAATTAGAAAGGACAATATCACTTACTTATTTGCGCCTCATCAGTACAAGGTAGATATCATCCGTCCAGAAGCTATGAGAGCATAATTCTGGACTGGAAACAATGATGGAACCACATTAACAAATTATCCTCAGTAGAGGAAATGTTAAGAGCCTCCGCACACGGGTCGTTTGGCATTCGATGTGGATGCGTCTCGAAGTCGAAACGTTTCTCCCTCCATTCCACTTCGTAGGTAACGAACGTAGGTCCACCAACGGGTCGATTTGGGATCGATAGGTAGTCGAATTGATTGCGTCTCGAGTGTCAGTCGAACCCTGCGAGTTGCTGAGAACGAGAAATTTCGAGTGTGACGATAGTTTCGCGTGCAATATGGAGGTAAGTACTTGGATTTGATTAAAAAATGGAATTTCTCCAGTGATTGAATTACTTTTTCTTGTAACTTGTAACACTCTTTTGAAATTCTATAGAATGCTAAAAAATTTCATCACTTTCCTGTAATTCTTTTGCAGCAACAAACAACCGAAAATGAAAATTCCGCTCTATGTACGGATGTATCCATAATCTCCGTTTCCTTTTTTATCCGATGGTACATATGAAAAATAACAGCGTCCTCTTCATCACTTGAACCACTCATTATAAAAAAGGACTGAACTTGTTGGGAAACATACGCGAACTGAGACAGATAAAAATCGCCCCGTATACGGTTAACCTCCGATTGCATCGCATAGTTCGTATGTGACGTTCATTCCGCTTCGACTTCGAGACCGATCAGCTTCGAGTGCCAATCGACCCGTGTGCGGAGGCTCTAATAATGCGCTATCTCCACATATAACCCCAAACCAAAATTCTATATTGACAAAAAACCATCTTGATTTTGTAGTATGTAGTATTAACATATTATCTTTGACATACCCCAGGAGCTGCCCTGGCACCTTGAGAATGTAGATAAGGCTTACTCCTTCCCAAATTTGATTTGGAAGGACTTGGAATCTAGCTCACACGATAACAGTATTGTCGAAGTGCACTCAGAGGAACCCAACTAACCTAGTCTTTGGTTTGCTGGACGAAGATGACTCAAGAAAATGCAATGATAAAGCTCAGAAAAGTACGAGCACTCATAGTGCATAAGAAGTTATTTGGCCTTCCACAAAGTAGAGATGATTTAGGCTACAAACAGGTTAAGCAGTAAAACAGTTACATAAAAAGACACGTTCGGTAAGGACATCGTAAGTGGAGTCATTTTATATATAGAAATAGACTGCCTTACTCCTCACAGTCCCTAGATAAGAGGTGAAGATGTCTCACATAAAGGATTGGCAAGATCCAAGCAGAATTTCGCTACGAGATTAGACCTGTCATCATCAGAAGAGCATTGAACAGAAGAGGTGTAGACAGTACAACATCCAAATGGATGTCGGAACTGCTCACCACAAGAATAGCCGAGACGCTAAGAGTTTTGACAGGGATCCTAACGGGACATTGTCGCCTGAATGGAAACCTGAAAAAGCTCAAAATAGTGGAGGAAGAAGAATGCAGATTTTGTGGAATGGAAGAAGAAACCTCCATCCACATACTTTCCAACTGCACAGCACTCCAGAATCCTAGAGCACAGCACCTGGGAGATTACTGGATAGAAGAGGAACATTTGCCTAAGTTGAAGCCTGCAGACATCCTAAAATTCCTCCGGGAAATAGGACTAAAGGAACTACTAGTTTCTGAGACTCTCCTCAGAAACTGAGTAGAAGTAAGGGGGCACAATAGATCTTTTAGGTCTCAGTGAATGTCACCCCAAAAATCACACATACATACATACAACGGGTCATGCCCAGGAGCGAAATGGAGCTATGTAACGAAGATCTCAACTAGATCGTAGCTCACATCTTGTATCTGACTGTGAGCAGCTTGACTCAAGGAGACAAACAATTTAGGAAAAGGCTAATATGCTGCCTGAAACAGATGGCTAGATTGATTTATTCAACACCATCAGTCAAAGACATCTCAGCCATTAGGCTTTTTGTGCTCTTGATTGTCCTGTTTATGTGAAAAGACCAGTAGCCCTAATCAGCCTCTGCAGATGGTTTCCATCTATTGGGCCTAGCGGGGATAACTGAGTGAGTGGACTAAATATTATAGTGGAGTACAATAAGCCAATAGGATGTTAGAAAATGACATCCTATTTCAGTGATCCATAAAATATTCAAATTACCTGCACCTACCTTCAATTAGCTGAAGTATAATTCTTACCTGAAACAAAAAATCCAATTCAATTAAATTTAATCACCAGCTAGGTCACTTCGCATAAAAGAATACAGTGTTGAAGAGCTTTAGCAACCAAAACAAAGAAAATATATGGAAAACAATAAAAAAAGTTGTTGAATAATTTATATGGGTATTGAATTTATGTAGGGAAAAGAGAAAGCGAAAACCGAAAATACGGTGAAAATTACAAGGAAAGAAATAAGTTAGCAGAGTGATAACCATTACAACAATCGACGGTCAATAATGGCAGTTTTTTTTAATTGAAGGCTGACTCATTTAAAATTAAGATGTACTTTAAAGAGCTCGTTATTTTATCCAAAATCGCCGTGAATCTAACACCATATTGGTATGAGAATAGAATATTCATCATGAGGATGACACCTTTCGAGTTAGAGAACCGCAAGAAGCGATTATTCTCCGCAACAAATAATGTTTTATTTTCGATACGCATGAAGAGTAGGTATACAATTTATCAAAAAAGGTTGTAGATTTTATATGCATCATAGAAATTGAATATAAATTTTTGAAGTATTGTAATAATAAGCCATCAGAGACCTCAATATTTTCATGATATCGAAAATGCAATCCACTCACATTATAAATTGACCTCCTTGAATGGTTTATATTAATGGCTACTAAACTTTTTTGTAAAATTTTATATTCCGTTATTTATTTAACAGTGTAGAACGCTGCTGTTTCAGCAGCGGTTGATGAGGAATGTTTGTTTAGGTTATTAGAGTAATCAATTGAAGTTTTATTAAATTTCTTCCATGCATATATAAAAAATTTTTTGCGAAAACTAATAATTATTGATTCTCGCGGTTCCCTAATTGAAAAGGTAACGCATTCGACTGCCAGTTTCAGTCTGATTTATTTATTTGAATTATTATATGACAAAATTTCGAAGTTAATAATTTTAATTTCTTAAAAATAAGTTCTCGGTAGCTTGTATAGTGGAACGCACATCATTAATTTTTCTTTTCTTTTTTGTTAGTTATAGAAGGGTTTTTTCGAAGGCTTAATGCCGTAATGGATTTTAATGAGGTCATTATCGGGAACCTGTTTTAAAAATA
Source organism: Galerucella pusilla (assembly GCA_910591695.1). Taxonomy (NCBI): domain Eukaryota; kingdom Metazoa; phylum Arthropoda; class Insecta; order Coleoptera; family Chrysomelidae; genus Galerucella; species Galerucella pusilla. The sequence goes on from CAJUYI010000121.1 coordinate 96,363, forward strand.
GAATCGACGGACGGCAGATTTAGGAAGGCTGAAAATTGGATAGAAAGAACGAGTAGAACAAATTAAAGGGAAAACTCCGGTTGGATTTGGGAAACAGCCTGAAAAACAAGGGAGGAATAATTATGCTTTATACTGGAAGATTAGAAATCGGTTGAATTGCTCTTTGCACAGTTCGGTGATATTATATAATAAATATTTGTTGAATATTGAGAGTGATGATTATTAAAAAAATCATAATAAATGTCCCCACATCAGATCTAGACTGGTCTGGGACTGCATACAAAAACTATTAACCCTAGCTAACCATAAAAGAAAAACCCTTAAGTGGGTCCCGGGGCACAAACGCAATGAAAAGGCAGACATCCTAGCAAACCTATTGATTGAGATAAACTGTATACCAAGTATTATGGTTGATTAATAGCCCTTTAATATTTTAAGTTGACCATAAAATTTGTTTTGGACCGTAGTTTTCAAAATACTTCACCACTACTTTTTTCAACATTTTGATCAGGTTTTCATAAAACCAGTAAACCAATTTGGTGTGATAGAGATAGAGGGTTCATATAAAATACTCAAGCCTCAAACTTTTGAGTTTTTGGTTTTGGGAAAAATCAGATTATAATAATGTAAATCTCTGCGATTGATCCATATTATTATATTTCCAGGAGAAGCTTTTCCTCTCAATTATAATGGGAATCAACGAGGAATTCCTTATTCCTGGAATATCCGGGCGGTTCCCCGAATGTGATAATGTGGAGCAATTCAAGAAAGCTTTGCTTAGTGAACGGGATTTGGTAACAAACGATGAAAGACGTTATCCTGCAGGTAAATGAAATAAATCGTCCTTGTTATGGTTCACGAGATCTTTCTTGTAGTTTGTATCAACAAACGTTTGATGAAGAATTTCTCATTTTCTCTTTCTAACGATTTGTAACCAGCATAAAATACTTGCAGCGACTTGTTTACTTGATTCAAAGAATCTACTGGAATTTGCTTTTACTATTTCAAATGAAACTTGAAGTTTTCAATTAAATTTAATAAAAAATATATGAAAATTCAAAATTGATTTTCATGTCAATATTCAAAATATAATCATCAGAATGCCTACTTTAAACTTATATGAATAAATCTTTGAATCCTAGCGACTTCGAAGGCTTCAAGATTATTC
>CAJUYI010000121.1:102530-118411 GCA_910591695.1 Galerucella pusilla
TGAATTATGGCTATCATAAATTGCTCGTTTAATAATATACTATTATTCAGTAATTTGGAAATTTTTACCTAAATATCTGCTTCTACCCCTCACACCCTATATAACCAAAACACAACATTATTATTTTCACTCGAGATATAATTGTTGCTTTTTATCTAGTTTAGAGGATTATGCATATGGAACCAGTCAAAATTAATTAGCTGGAAACCATAAATAATTTTTTCACATTATAAATATTCCAAAAAAAAACACAACATCCTTATCAACCGGATTTATTTCATTTTCCACTAAAATATAACATTTGAATAAATTAAATTTTGTTTAATTACACATGTTGCCTTTAAAATAAGACAACTAAAAATAGACACGGAAACATAAAAAAAATATATAGATTATTTCTCATTTTATTATTATTTTTTTTATTTCTCATTTTAAACAAAAATTGACTAACAAATGTAACTAGCATGTAAACCTCGATATAAACTTTGTTGTTCCTTGTTTAAATTGAGATATTTTTGATAAATAATACATTTTTTAAATTGATTCCACTTGGTTGATTTTCGCATTTTTTTTATTCTTATCATCGTATATAAACTGAGGTAACATTGATAATACAAAATAGTAGTCAATTATTGATATAAAGTCGCTTTTGTGTGTAAAATTTTCGAATAAAGAAGATATTGACATTTTTTGAAGCAGAATACTAAAGTAAGTATTAATATTAATTAATTTCGAGGAGAAATGTTTTCTTGGTACGTTAATTTCTGGAATAAATGTGAGTTATTAAAAATAATGAGTCCTATTTTTTCCAGCCGAATTGTGAGAATTAGGTTTATTTAACGAAAACTTAGACTTATGAGGGTCGTTCCAACAACCAACAGAAACTGTCAGCAAAGAAAATAACTGGTCATAGCAAACTAAGAATTAGAACTGATTTCCATGGTCAACTATTCTCTGACACTTTCTGATGGTTGTTAGAAGAAACCTATATTTAGTTTTCACAATTGATTAACTTTTTTTTTATATTTATAGGATATTTTTTCCTATAAATAATAATGGAAATCAAAGAGGAATTTGTTATATCTGGAATATCCGGACGGTTTCCCGAATGTGATAATGTGGAGCAATTCAAAAAAGCATTGCTTGCTGGACAGGATCTTCTAACAAATGATGAGAGACGTTATCCTGCAGGTAAATAAAATGGTCGACAAAAACTCAAAAAATATTCTAAATAATATATTCGCTTCTTCAACGAATGAAAAAATTTTGACCGTCTGGTTTATTCGACCCTACTCTACAATTTTCCTACCCTTCCACATTGGTATTACATAACTTAGAATTTTTTCACAATGGAGACGTCGGTTTATATTGATTTTAAATTTAAATAGTTGCGTTTAAATATCAAAAATAATTCCAGATTTGAAAATTGTACCGAAAAGATCCGGAAAAATATCCGATTTGGATAAATTTGACGCTACTTTTTTTGGAATCAACCCAAAACAAGCTGAGTTCATGGATCCACATCACAGAATATTGTTAGAAACAACTTTTGAAGCTATAATTGACGCTGGATATAATCCTGAAGAACTACGAGGAACTAATACAGGTATTTGTTTTTTAAAATTGCAACAACTAGTGCTTCCAAGGATTATCGATTATTTTTTATTGCACGAGTGGTATTCGTCACAATGAAATAATGAATGAACCGATAAAAATAATAGTAATTTGTGATACATTGTTTTCTTTCGATAAGATTGAGCTAGCTATATGGGCAGCGTTTGTTCCTTGTCATTGTTTTATTATTATTATTTTTATTAATAGGTGCTATTAATTAATTTGTTTATTAATTTAAGGAGTGTTCACTGGACTAGCTATGTATAAAGCAGTTGTAGAAGAAAATGAAGACAGATCCGAATATTTCCACATAATAACTTCACCTTATCACGCAGCCAACAGAATATCCTATTGCTTCGATTTCAAGGGACCCAGTTTTTCGGTAGACAGTGCATGTTCGGGAGCGCTGTACGCTTTTGCCTTAGCCCATGAGAAATTAAAATCAGGAGAAATCGACAATGCCATCGTATGTTCCGCTAACATTAATTTCAATCCTGTTGAAGCCTGGGAATTCCTACAATTGAATGTGGTTAATCAGGAGGGAAACAGTGAAGTTTTTAATAAAAACAGAAAGGGATTTGTTCGATCAGAAGTCGTGTCCAGTTGCTTATTGCAGAAGAAAAGTAACTGCCGAAGGATGTATGCGACAATTGTTGGAGCGAAGGGAAATGTTGATGGATATAAACCTGAAGGATTGAATTTTCCATCTTCCAAAATGCAAGCTGAATTAATCAAAGAAATACACGCTGAATGCAATATTTCCCCAAACGACTTTTCTTATTTTGAACTTCATGGTACTGGTGAGTAATTTGTATTTTTTGTTCAAAGCATCACCACAGTCGTTCATTGTTTTGAGCAGTTGATGCACAAGTGTTTCCACAATAAATCATTGAGTTGAAGTTCAGAATCAATTGTACAAGCTAAAGTACGTATTTGTCTCCATTGTCGCATTTCCCCTTCAAAGACTTCAACTTCTTCAATTTATTTTGGACAAACAATACCAATACCTTGTTTTTCCACCTATTTGATTTGAGATGTTTTTAGGTACTGTTGTTGGAGATCTACAAGAAACCAAAGGGGTCCTAGAAGTTTTCTCTGGTAAAAGAAGAGAACCTCTATTGATTGGTTCTGTTAAATCAAACATAGGACATGCTGAAAGTGCATCTGGAATGGCAAGTTTAACCAAACTCATAATAGCAATGGAGACTGGTATTATACCAGCTACTATAAATGTCGATCCTGTAGATCCTAAAATATTGGATATAACAAAAGGCACATTAGAAGTAAGTAAGCAGAATCTTACCCAATTGCTGTTCAAGGTAGTTTTTCACCAACAAGCTTTTGTTTTTTTAGTTAAGTTCATATTTCCTGGTATTTCAGCAATATCCAATTTATTTCAACAGATTGCAACAGTCAACAAGAATCTGAAAGAAGGTTTCCTTGGAATGAATTCTTTTGGAATAGCCGGAGCTAATGCTCACGTTGTTCTAAAGCCTGCGGCTGAAAAAAAGACAAAGACCGCGATAAGGGGAGCTAATCGTTTGGTGCAAGTTTCAGGCAGAACAGAAGAAGCCGTTAATGCTTTGCTCGATGAAATCGAACAAAATCGAGACGACGAAGAGTTTTTAAGCTTGATAGACGAAATTCATAAAAGCAATATAGTTGGTTATGATTATAGAGGGTGAGTGAAACTATCCACTTTTTTATTTTTGATTCGCCACCACTTCGAAGAACAATTATCAAAACCCAGTCCAAATCTTCCACAGATATAAGTTCCAAGTTATAGCACTAGTTCAAATTATAATTAAGCTCCATCATACCTTGAGATTTCGTTTTTTCACCACCAACTAACCCTTCTGTAATCGCTTTGTGGAATGTTCCTATCTCACTAGACATTATGTTTCTGTATCTGTATCTGTAGAGTAGGGAGGGTGAGTGTGTAGGCTCACAGCACTTAGGCCACAAGTGACCCATGATTGTACATCCTCCCGAGGAGTTGTCCTCCTAAGTCATTGTCCATCCTGTCCTTCTCAGGTAGGTGGACAGGTCACTAGGAGACATTTCCTTTATATCGGCTGGTGTAGGCCAAGACCCACCGAACACACACTCTCTTATTGACGATAACTCCGGACACTCGCATAAGACATGCCTAACAGTTTCATCTTCCTGTTCACACATCCTGCTTAGAGGTGTGTCCACTAGCCCCATAGTATGGAGGTGTTTCCTTAGTTGACAGTGACCAGTCAGAAATCCTATTGTTAAAGGTTTTTCCTGGTCATCGCCAAATATTTCTTCGGCGCCAGCTTCCCAGGGTCGCCCAGGGTGATCCTGGCAAAACTGCATCCTTTGATTCCATCCCATCTCTTAAGGGATTGAGCATGGGTGTAACGTTTGGCTAGTTCCGCAATTGTCGAAGTCGTTAGGCCGTAGGTGTCACTGGGTTCTAGAATTTTTAGTCCAGCGGCTTCCCTGGCTGAAGAATCAGCAATGCGATTTCCTTCACTCCTGTCGTGCCCTCTAACCCACTTCAGGATAATATTGTTATCTGCCGGGGCGTCAGCTAAATCTTGGTGGCACTCTAGTACTAGCCTCGATATAGGTAACACGTTGTCTGTTCAAGGCTAATAGGGCTTGTCTACTATCAGTGCAGATTATTATAATGTTTTTGCCAGAAATTCCTCTTCTGGTTAGTTCTTTTGTGGCAATTGAGATACCAGCCAGTTCTGTTTGAACCACGCTGGTATTGTTTCCCATTCCCCACTTAATCTTCAGGCTTAGTGCTCTCGAGTAAACTCCACATCCCGAGCATTCTTTCATTTTCGAACGATCTGTATATATGCGTATTGCATTTGCAGCATCTGGCTCTGTGTTCTGTTTTATTTGTATTTTGTAGGGTTTGTTAAACAAAAACCTGGGTTCAATTGCATCGTTGGCTGCCTGCAGCAGAGGTAGCGCAGTGAGCGCTTCCTGCCATAGGCTCAACCTCAATTGGCCCACTCCTACTTCGGGGTTTACACCGGCCGTGCGCAATCGTACCATGGCAACCTCCTTGACGTACAGGTCCAGAGGGGTCAGACCAGTAATTAGTTCCATTGCTGCGGTTGGTGTTGTTCTCATGACTTCGAAGAACAATTATTAAAACCCAGTCCAAATCTTCCACAGATATAAGTTCCAAGTTATAGCACTAGTTCAAATAATAATTAAGCTCCATCATACCTTGAGATTTTTGGCAACTATAGATGTTTTTCAATCGTTTATCACCACCAACTAACCCTTCTGTAATCGCTTTGTAGAATGTTCCTATCTCACTAGACATTATGTTTTTGTTATTTAACGAAATTTGAAATTGTCGACTAATTTTTCTTGTAATTTAGATACAGTGTATTGGGAAATGATCAGTTGAGAGGAATATCAAAATATTCGGCAGAAAAACGGCCAATTTGGTTTATATTTTCCGGAGCAGGTTGTCAGTGGTTAAATATGGGATTGGATTTGATGCATATAGAAGTTTTTAAAAACACTTTTCATCGTTGTGCTAACGCTCTCAAGCCATACGGAGTGGATTTAATGGATACTTTGAGAGATGGAAGTGATGCAGGGCTTAAAAATACTAAAAATATTTTGAGTAGCATCACAACTATTTCAATTGCATTGGTCGATTTATTAGCTTCTTTGGGTATAACAGCCGATTATACTGCAGGTCACTCTTTAGGAGAAATAGGTAAGCATACATAATAGGAATGCATTTTCTGATCTATTATGGAAGCAATAAATTAATTATGAATTCTATGAATGTATTTCTTACAGGATGTGCATACGTTAATGGCGACATAACTCCAGAACAAGCAGTACTAATGGCTTTCGCCAGAGGATATGCTTTAGATAAAACGGAAAGACCATTATGCCAAATGGCTGCTATCGGTCTCTCTGAAAAAGAATTATCGAAAATTCTCCCGAAAGATATATACATAGCTTGCGTCAACAGCAAATCTAACGTAACAATATCTGGCCTTGAATTACCCGTGAAGGAGTTTGTTAAAAAGATATCTGACCAGGGAATATTTGCGAGACTAGTGGAAACGTCAAATGTAGCATTCCATTCACCACATTTAATGGGTGCCGAAAAACACTTGCTCGAGTTTTTACAGAAGATATTAGTGGATCCAAAGCCAAGATTGAGCAAATGGATATCGACTTGCGTGTGTCCAGAAAACAGTAATGAAAAGTGGGCACAATTAAATGGTGCCGAATACCAAGCATACAACTTCAGTCATCCGGTTCGTTTTGATAACATATATCCACATATACAAAAAAATGCGATAATAATTGAAATATCACCTCATGCATTGATGCAAGCAATACTTAAACGGGAGATTGGACCCGAAAACACTTTGATCGGTTTAATGAACAAAAATGCAAAAAATCAAGAAGCACATTTACTACAATCAATTGGAAAGTGAGTATACAGTTAGGCTCATGTGAGGAAAATCTTTTGAATAGAATAACCATCCTCTGGTACTAAAAAATATGAATAAATTCCTTTTTAGAATATTCAATGCAGGAGGTCAACCAAATTTGAGAAAACTTTATACCGACGTATCATTTCCAGTAAGTCGTGGTACTAAAATGTTATCACCATTGATAAAATGGGATCATGACGCTTCATGGTTAGTGCCATTATGGAAAAATAAGGACTACTTTGGTAAAATGGTTACTATTAGTTTAAGCAAGGACAAATATTCATATTTAGCAGGTCATAAAATCGATGGGAGAATATTAATGCCTGCTGCAGCATATGTGGTGAGATAATTGTTTTGAAGCAAAATATGGAATATTTTTCTCATTTTAAATTGATGAACTCAGTATAAAAATAGGTTAGGTTGAATGAGCTTCCTTTGAATTAATTTAAAAAAATCAAAATATAGTGGGAAGTGATTTATATGATTCACCTTTATTATTGTTCGGAATTAAAATATTTTAGCACAACCTTTTTTTTCAGGAGCTCGTTTGGTCTGTCTTCTCGGAACAACATTTGAAGGTTATGATAGACATGCCTGTTATTTTCGAAAATATAAGATTTTTGAGGGCTGTAGTATTATCAATGAATCAGAGGGTAGAATTTTTGGTGAATATAATGAAAAAAACTGGTAATTTTGAAATACTTGAAGGTGGTTCCGTGGTAGTTACAGGAAATATTAGAGTTGTTGATGATATATCGTCAAAATTATTCAGTTCAACACTAAAAATTGATGAAGTAAGTAGATTTTTTCCGGAGATTAGAAAGTGTATAGTATTGTTTTTATTTTCAGACAACTGACTCATTACCACCGGGTTTAATCATGGATCAAAACGATTTTTATAAGGAGTTACATTTACGGAGATATTTTTACAGCGGGTTATTCAAAGGTGTCTCACAATGCAATTTTGATGGAACTGTAGCAAAACTTGTTTGGAGTGAGAATTTCACCAGTTTCTTAGACACTATGCTACAAATAAAATTATTAGCGAATAAAAACAGAGATGTATTGTTAATTCCTACTTCCATACAAAAATTGGTTATTGATCCTCGTATGCATTTACAAGGAGAAAAAATGAAGTGTAAGTGTATTATGTGTATTATGTATTATGTTCAATTCTTTTTGCTAACTGAGCCTCACAATTTTTTGTCACAAATTTGGAAAAAGGAGATTCTATAAATAAAACTTTTTCAGATGTTAACGTCATCAGAGATCGCTATTGCGACGTAATAAGAACAGAGGCAATCGAAATATTTTGTCCAACAATATCCTCAGCATCTCGTCGGAGAAAGTTGCAGATGGATCCGGTTTTAACCAGCTATGAGTTTGTTTGCTACAATTCACCAGTCAATGAAAAATATAATCTCAAAACGTCCTTGATAATTGCCACTGATATTGTATTACAAAATAAAAATGGTTTGGTACAGTCTATCAACATAATGGATGTAAGAACAGCAGATGAAGAGTTCAAAGAATTTACCAAGTCCACAATTCAAGAGCGTTGTGACAGAAAATTGATAACTCAGCTGAAATATTCTGTCAATAAACTAGAGGATATCAATGAAGACATAGATGTTATAATTGTCGATGAATCAACTCCGCTAGAATGGGAAAGTATCGTTAGAGATAATAATAATATGTCTGTTTTATACGTCGGAGACAGCGAACATATTTTCAAAACGACAAATAGTCTGGATGTGATTTTCAAAACTCCCCATTTATGCTTATTGAAAACAAAAAATGATTCAGTGCAGTTCGATTGCACGGTTCGAATTCAAAACTATCAATTCAGCTGGTTGGAAAAACTGAAAGAAATAGCTCGAAGTAATGAACAGAAAAACGTTTTGATATACAGCGAAAATGAAGAGAACAGTGGAATTCTCGGTCTAATGACTTGTTTGCAAACAGAAGATATAAAATTCAAATGTACATCGGTTTTTATCAATCAAAAAGCCGAGCCGTTCTCAGAAAAGGTGGAATTTTATAAAAAACAGCTTTCGAGAAATTTAGCGTTTAATGTATTGTTTAATAACAATTGGGGAACTTTCGTATCTTTACCTTTGGAAGATATGGAGCCAAAATATGTTGAAAACGCCATGATATCAATAGGAAAACTGGGTGATCTTTCTACATTACATTGGACGGAAGTACCAATTTTCAAGTGAGTAACAATATTTCAAAATAATTGTCGATCTATACAATCTATACTAATGATGTGAATTTCCTTTTAGACATGAGAAGGAAGAAACCGTTAATGTAAGTTATTTTGCCCTAAACTTCAAGGATGTTTTATTAACAACAGGTAAAAATCCAGTATCTAATGCTGCATTGTGTATGGAATATTCCGGTACCACACAATTTGGAAAGAGAAAAATGGGTAAAGTTAATCCTCCTTTGACAAAACAGCTTCAAACCGATCCTTTTTTTACCTGGGATGTCCCAGAATCTTGGAGTTTAGAAGAAGCAGCAACAGTTCCGGTTGTTTATGCAACTGTGAGTAAAATTTAAATTTTATTTTGAGGTGGTTTATATCAATTTCTATTTGTATATTTTCAGAACTATTACGGAATGATATTGAAAGGCGGGTTGGAAGAAAATGAATCAATTTTAATACACGCAGGATCGGGAGCAATAGGAATATCGGCCATTCGTATAGCGTTGAGCTTAAAAGCTACAATATTCACTACTGTAGGTTCAGAGCAAAAAAAGCAGTTCCTAATCCAATCATTTCCTCAACTAGATCCAGAAAATATTGGTAACAAATATTCATTATTTAAATTTTTTTGATTTTCCAAGTAAATTACTTTTTCTAACCAGTGATGTTGATATTTCAGGTAACTCTAGAGACTCTTCATTTTATAATCTAATCCAGGAAAAAACCAAAGGCAAAGGTGTAGATATGATTGTGAATTCATTGGCATCAGAACTTTTCCACGTGTCAATAAATTGCTTAGCAGAATGTGGCAGATTTATAGAAATTGGTAGAAAAGACTTGTTGGCAAATGCACACATAGATACCAATATCTTTCTCAAAAATTGCAGTTTCCATGGAATACTCTTGGATGAAATAAAGGATGATTCAAAGATTAAAACTCATAAGTTATTATCAGATGGTGAGAAAACCATATAAATAAGAATAAATGTTGTGCCAACTCTTAAATATTTTGCAGGTATTGCCTCAGGTGTTGTACAGCCGTTACCGGTAACAGTTTTTCCTGGCGAAGATATAGAGTCAGCTTTTCGATACCTATCTTCTGGGAAGCACATGGGAAAGGTTTTAATCAAAATCGAGAAAGAGCCTATTCTATCGGAGCCCAAAATCTACTTCAGTCCCAAGAAGGTTTACATTATCATTGGAGGATTAGGAGGCATGGGGTTGGAATTAGCACATTGGTTATTTTCTAAAGGTGCCAGAAAAGTTATTTTGAATGCAAGAAGGAAACCTTGGAATGGTTATCAGACATACTGCCTTGACCATTGGTCAAAATTGAATTATTCAGCAGTAGTTGATCTAAACAACACGTTGACATTAGCTGGTACCGAAAAGTTATTAAAAGAAGCCCAAAGACTAGGTCCAATTGGAGGTAAATACTTCATTCGTCAACTTCTGTAGATATTGTGAGAACGTGTTTTTCAGGTTACTTCAACTCGGGGATGGTTCTCAAGGACAGCCACTTAGTAAATCAAACACAAGCACTATTTGAAGAAGTATTACAACCAAAGATATACGCGTGTGAACATATGGATGCATTAACTAGAAAATATTGTCCCGAATTGGATCATTTTGTAGTGTTTTCATCCATTATAGCAAGCATGGGTGTTATTGGTCAAACTAATTACGGAATGGCGAATTCGGCTCTAGAGAGACTTTGCGAAAAGAGAAGAAGGGATAATTTACCTGGTATGGCAATGGCATGGGGACCGATTGCAGATGTAGGGGTTATGACTTCTGAAAAATTCAAAAACAGGGTAAGTTATGGATTGAAATGTAAGATTTTGGCAACTAATTGGTGATATTATAACAGTATTTTGTGTTATTGGCCATAACAAGTTTAACTTTATCTTCTAGAGTTATAAACATATCGAACATCAAAAAATTGAGTCGTGTTGGGAAGTCCTTGAAAGATCCATGATTCAAAATATAACAGTTGGAGTTAGTATTGTGTTCGCAGAAAAAGTTCAACACAACACGAAGGAACATTCTTCTATAGACTTGATAGCTCAAATTATTGGATTGAGGGATATTGGTGAGTAGAAATTAGTCATAAGAAAGATGAATGGAAACTTCCATTTCCCGAATCGCAGCTGTGGTTAAATCATGACAAGTATAATTAGTCCAATTTTTTGACGACCTTGGTTATGTTCGTAACTCACAGGGCTATCTGTGTATTGTACAATTAGAATTATTTTTAATGAAGGTAGATTGGTGTTACCTTAAATAATGAAGTACTTTAGCTGTTTTATGCGAAGGATTAAGGAGTTTTTTCGTTTGTTTAGGTAATATGGACCCGGATAAAACCCTCCAAAATATTGGAGTTGACTCACTAATGTTGTCAGAGATAAAACAAATTATTTTTCACGAATATCATCAAGAGTTTGAATTGGAAGATATTAGAAATCTCACTCTTGGAAGATTAATAAAACTGGACATCGAAAAAAAGTAGATGTTATCATTAAAAATATGTTTGTTTCATATGATATAGTTTATATAATAATAACACTATTTACTAATTGAATTGTTTTTCCTTAGCAACCTCGGAATATTTTCCAACAAAATTATAGTATTTATAATCAAATTATCCGTATTTTCACGAACAAATGTTATTTCCGTAGTTTAGTATTTATCACACTTTATCGAGGACAATGAAATAGTGAGCGTCAATTTATTTAAGAGGAGTTCAGAAAATTGCTTTTCACACTATTTTATTCAATTGTTATTTATTGAAAATATTAATAATAATTGAAATATCACTGGTGAACTAGATTGGTCTTCTGAAAAATGTCAGTTCAATATTCATAATTTTGTGGTATTTAAAGGATATTTTCAGGTTGAAAATGCATTTTTCCGAAAGTTTGAAAGTCTAAGAACGATTTTATGTAAAAACTCGATTTCTCGACATCTTTCAATATTTTTTAGTATTTTTCATGTATCAAATCAAATGTTTTTGCACATTTTAAACTAAAAAGTAGGTATGGATATATTTCGCAAGTTTTGAAAATAGTTTTATCTAATTCCGCTATCAAATGTGACACTTTACGTCACTTCTTGACGTTAGGTAATGTCACTTTTTTCATAACCTTCATATATATCAGTTATGAAAAGTAGTTATGTAGAAACTTTACGTAACTGTTTATGTTTCAACATAGAGATACCACATGAGTTTTAAAGAATAATTCATTAATTAGGTAGGTACTGTCAAAACTGACAATTATTTCATTATTTAAACTTACAATTAACCCATTATTTTAATTCAATAGTATTTTGAGATTTATAAACATCGAAAACATTATTCAGGACACAGTTATTTAAAGTAAGTCAATTTTCTGGGTGAATACATCATAGTAACAATACTTCTAACACCATTTGATTCCACTTTAATATTATCATTGTAAATGAAGATTTTATTAAATATTATGGAAGCGCGAAATTAGATAAAACGTTGTACGTAAACACGTTATGAAGAGAACGACATTGTTCAACACGCGTAATTTCCAGAACTCGCTAACGCTCGTTTTTGGCAAATATCATCACGCTTGTTGAACAATATCGCTCTTTTCATAACTAATTACGTAAATATCTATTGTAATAAGTGTTTGTATTATCATCGACTAAAATTTCATTGAAAGAAATAGTTCTACAACTAATAATAAACAAGGTTACTTGTAGGACTTACTATGTTATTGGTGACTAATACTGGATTCGACGGTATTCTTACCTGAAACAAAAAAAACAATTAGAAATTTAAATATTGTGGAAAATATAAATAAGAAAATTATGATAGGTCTTAAGGTCAAAAGTAGACTTTTTCCAATGAATGAGATTCCAATTGAATCTCACGAAACCCAAATTTTAACTTAATTTTCTTTATCTTATTGTTATATCAATAGTCGTTCATAGCTTTACCACAGTATAAGAACGAAACAGTAGTATAACTCATATAAATTTCATTCAAAAATTGCAGGAGCTTTTGATGACCTTGAACGGATCGCTTTACGATTCATTTTAACATAGGCGTAGGTGGCATAATTTTAAAATGACTGGAACGTGTTAAATGTTTTTTCTTAGATATTGTAAAACAGTACACTGATGAGTGAATAAAACAATAGTCTTATACCAAATATTTATTGGTTTTTCCATATAACAATTTTCATTTTGTTATGATTTTTAAAATTTTTATTGACAAATTTTAATGTGTAATATATTCGTACCCTGAAGAAAAGTTTCATTAAATATTTTATTGGAAAATCCACACAAGGATGTACGAACTCTGTTGTTTGACTAATATTTATGAGTGATTCAACAATATTATCTTCCGTAGCAACTTTCTCAAAAGTCATTTGGAAAAATGTTTCTAATAATGAGATGTTTTGTACAAAATTTTCATGCGGCATATTCAAGTTTCCAAAAGTATCCTTATTCGTATTTTCATAAGCTCTAAGGTAACAGTATAAAGAAGAAATCGTCTAAATTTTGATACGCTTGTGAATACGTCTCACATACGCTGCATGTATGAATTTCCGAACATGTTTCAATTAAATAACCACAAAAGTAGCGAACAAAATTCCTTTCCAATAAATCATTTGTCTGAAAGTCTTAAGGCATTGCAGTATTTGATGAAAGGAATTTTGTTGGAATAGCCTTTTTTAAAATAAGTTTTCTTTTATGAGGTTGCATAATCATGTCTGGTTGAAAATGAGCACCACATAAACGATGACTACTATTGTATATAGTTTATAATTTTGGCATCAAGTCAGGCCTATGGCATGCTTCGAGCCAAACTTTAGCTTTGAAACAAAAACAACAAATTAAATCAATGCATGAAACTAAGGCTCATAAATGTAATATGAAGATCAAATAATAAAGTATTATACTAACAGCTTCTCACCTTTCTGAATCCTCTGGAAAAAGGTATAATTTTCCATCACAATTATAATATTTATTGTTACATCCACGAACTACACACACAATACCCGTTTTCTTCTTTTTAATGGTATCCATTGCAAAAAAATCTCATAAACTATAAAGATAATACCGAAAACCCGTAAAAATATAAGCTGTAATAAATAATTCGATTCGCAAGTTCACCACTGGCACTTTAGTTGGATCGCTGCACAGCACTGTCCGCCGGATGAGATACCCATCCGAACGACGTTGTAGATCACAGAGAGCTCGGCAGTGTAACGTCACGAGATAACATACTGGCTCGTTCCTATACTGTGGCTTTACCAAGTGGGACAAGAAGATTAAACTAGGAGAGGTTAGGTTAAGTGGCTTATTCCACTGCAATCTTTTGAGACCCATTGCAGTCCTCTGAATCTAGATTCCGACTCTTCAAGTCTGTATTCTTCCGTGTATTCTCGCCGGTGACCTCACATTCGCCAGGCAGTTCCAGGCAATTTCCCCCTATACGTGGTATAATCTGCACACGGCTGTGTATGTCAGACCCATTAGTTTCGAAAACCGTACTTTCACGAAAAAATCTGCTGTATTAATGTCTCCATCAAGTTAATGGTGTGAATATTTCATGCTTTTCATAGAAACAAACATAAATATTTTCAAGTACCCTGAGCTACGAGCATTTAAAAAAAAAGAAAGTCATAATTGTTACTATCTGATACCAAAAATGGAATGGCACGTAAATTTAGTGACTAAAAGTGACGATGGGGGTTTGTTATTTCAAAATTTGACAAATTTTCATTACTTCATAACGGACAGCAAGAAGAGCTGTAGACTTCTGGCATAATTTACCAGGATTGGTTCATTCAAAGGCTTTTATACATCCTTCTTCGAAGTATGTCTCCAAACAAATGTTGGACCATAGCAGGCATGACCTACGTTGTCTAACAGGTCTTTCAACAGGCCACTGTCATCTGAATCATCATATGCTAAAACTTGGACTGTCGGAAGATCCGACTTGCCGTCTTTGTCTGAAAGATGATGAAACAGCAGAACATATAATATAATTTCTGCCTGCCCCACCGCGGCTCGAATCAGGTATCTGGACCCGTATCTTTGAACATTTGACTATTCGCGAGAACGTCGAATGGATTTTGTTCGTACGAATGATTTCACACGAATCGAACGGTACTCGTCAAGGCACAAGGGCAATCGGTACCTTTTTGGTACATCCTTCAAAATGCGTTGTTCACGAAATAGTAAGTAGAAAAAAAAATTTATTGACTTAAAATATTCGGTGCAGCCATATTCCGTTTTAATGCTTCTTCAACCAGATTTTACTATTATTTCCTTTCTCCCTTCTCCTTTCTAATCAGATTTACATAAATGTGTGCTTATTTCCATTTTGCTTTGAAGCTATATACCCAGATATGGATATTCAATTTGTACGAACGAAAAAAAGTTTTACGTAATGCCGCTTCGAGTCTGGCTTTTTCATTTGATTAAAATTCAAATGTTGCCATCGATGTTTATAAGAATTTTTACGAGTCCTTTCTGTAAGAATATTGGAGTTTTAGCGAGGACAGACTTACCCGATATTTTGGAGTTTTTCTTCAATGGAATAAATATTTTATTCATTGGACGATTCGTTTTCTCACGGTTGAAAATTTTATGTTATTCACGATTAAATGAATTTGTTAATATATTTTTAATATTTTACTGCATTGAATATGCTAGAAAAGATGTAGATTTTATTTGATGGACTATTTCGTAAATATTTATTTTCCTGTTGTAACAATAGTTATAACTTCCGAAGTAAAAAACTATTTAATAAGGTCAAAATTTGCATAATCTCCCGCACTAGTGCGGAAAGTGACACTTTCAAAACTAAAATGCGTGCGGAAAAGTGGGTTAAAACGCAAGGTCGTAAAAGAAATAATTTTTAATATTCTCTTACCCACGGAAATCTAGGTACATTTTCAGTGAGTAGTATAGTGTCCTATAAAACTATCACCATAGAATGTCTCATTTCGCTCATTTTTTGAAAAAAATTGTCTCATAGACCTTACGAAACGAACAACCTTAGAACATAAAACAGACAGGAAGGAGTCTTGTCACTCATTAGCTGTATAAGAAAATGCGACAGAAGTCGCCATTTGCAACACCCTAATTATGACTCATTTGTGAAGTTACGTATGTGAACTTAGCGTCTCATATCGCAGCGTGTCATAATTTGAAAAGAGTTCTTACAGCGTCCAACATAGTTCTAGAGTTCCTGATACATTATATTAATAGTTCTGTTGAATTAAGTACCGAAAACGACTTTCAAAAAAATGAGACGCTGACGACCGGAAGTTAGCGTCCCAAAGTATTCAAAGTATAGTTCTAGAGTTCCTGTTTATTTATATCGATACATTCTTAGAATTCAAAATCGGACATCTGTCAGACGGTTTTTATAGATTAAAAATCATGCTAGTTTGATGCTGTCGTATGAGAGCGGATTCTAGCTTCTGTGAGGATTAAAAATAATCATTAATGTCCCAATACACGATTCCCTAGAAAGTTCTAATCGTTAACGCTCTGCAGAATATTTTTAATTATTATTATTCATGAAAAACCATCACAATAGTGGG
>CAJUYI010000121.1:118421-183378 GCA_910591695.1 Galerucella pusilla
TTTCGTATCGAATCAGAATGATACTGGCTATCCAAAATACGATTCCCTAAAGAGTTCTGATCGTTAACGCCCCGCAAAATATTTTCAATTATTATTATTCATGAAAAACCATCACAATAGTGGGACGCTCAGAATGAAAGAACATGCCTTGTTTATGTAATTTTTTTGGTGAAAAAACTTTAAACGAAAGTATTATCAGAAGTATTAATATTGGTATTTTCATTGCTCCTAGACAATATTGTTTGTATAGGACATGGGACAGCCCATAGTTTTATATTTAATACATTTCAATAAGCTACAATTTTAAAATTTCACATATCCCATATCCTATACAAACAGTACGCCATTGTCAAAACGGAAACGACTATTTGCCATTTGCAACCTCCTATTTGGACGCAAACTTATTTGGTAAATGCTCCTACCTGTCTGTTTTATGTTCTAAGCGATCAACATTATGTGGTGAAATTAAATTTTAGGTTATGAATCAAATTCCAAGTATAAAAGTTTTTTTCGTTCAATAATTGCTTCACTGTTTTTTCGGTGTAGAAATAGTCTGTAAACCTAAAAGTCAGGAAAATTCGAAATAAAACGAGGTTAATTGTATCTCGCAATTCACGAACGGCCTTTCAAATGGATACTGTTGGATATGTTGATTGACAGACTGGCTTTTTGGCTGACTTTATGTAAATTTTCCGAACTTCCGAATCGATTTCGAGTCATTACCTTTCCGAATAATTTACTGCCGGCGCTGTATAGGTAGTTATTTGGAGCTGTCAATTATTCTTCTATTTTTATTTGACTTATTACCCATTTTATTACACTTGGATAGTGTACTATGAATAATCAATTACTTGATTCAATACATTATTCAAGAAATCGTTTATTAGTTACAATGATTCTCGTTTATACAAATTTATTGGATAATTACAGTCAAAAAGGGGTAATTTTGGTTTTGAAGGTACCTACCCAGCGTTATTATATGTCTAGTGTATTCATATCTTTGTAGTTTTTCAAATTATAGAGTTGAAACTTAATAGAATAAAGTCTTTTGGATGCAGTTCACCGGCGTGGAGAGCAAGTACCATGGGACAATTACTTTTTTCAATTTTAATTGCTATAATTAGAAAGCATCTCGTCCGATGATCTGGCTTTGTTTGAGCTAGCGGTAGCAGAGAGGTACGCAAGCAAAGACCTCCAATTAATACATGAATGGTTTCAGTACCAAAGAAGGTATAGCCTGAAATACCTTGAAATGTTCAGGACAGCATTGACAGCCAAGTGGCTATAAAACTATCAGTTCCATGAAGATAAATTCCAAGCTCGTATGGAACTGCTTGGAAACCATACAAGGTTTAGGAAGTCAAAATGGACTGACCTCAGCCTGAGGCAGTCAAATTACAATGGAAATGAAGAGCCAGACTAGAGAGCTAGACCGAGAAGGAACAAGAAGCACAAAAACAAATAGTAGATTTATTGATTTCAATTGTGTATAAAGAACATGTTATGTCATGATTTAATTGGAGATTAATATTCTAAAAACAAAGACTGAATAATGGTCTTTAATACCAGTTAATATCATTCGAAACGAGATGATGAATATATTGAATTGAATATATATTATGTCGATGACGGTTTTCGTAGATGAAATTCAGTGGATCCGCGATTATTTATGAATTTAACTTCAACATCGTATGACTGATGGCTTGAATATATAGATTCGACTTTCGAATATACAATAAAGCGAGTATGTGTACATTATTATTTGCAACAAAGTTATCGCCGAGATTCAGTCGTGTGGAATGTTACTGATAGCAGACAACCAAACATATTTACCTAGTCTTTGCCTAATGTCAGTTCGGGATTACTCATATGAGTATGAGTCGAGTCAAAACTAAATAAACATCATTCTCTAGCTATTTCCGAGGATTTTCAATTTACACACGTTATCATATAATTTCAAAGTTAGTTGGGAGTTTTACTCGATTGAAATTAAATCCCCAAGTTGCACAGGACAAACTAGACAACGAAATTCTACGTATAGTGCATGGTAAAGTTGTTAGCATCTATAAGCTTATTATTTCCAATAAGTTGTTAAATAATTTATATACAAATCTACTAGATTACCTAAGATGTTAGAAGTGATATATTGCTGAGGGCACTGAATATATGACAAAAGCAAGACTTTTATCAAAGTCGAGAACATGAGTCAAGGTAACTTTCATGGTAACTTTAATTAGTTTTTGTTTGACATAATATCGATTGGATAGCGATGCAAATCTAAAATTAGAGAACGAAACACACGTCAAAGTGTCCAAATATTCGAATATTGTTTTCATATCGACATGCGATTGGATTATTAATATCGAGTTTAACCACCATGTATTCGTTTATCAACTGAACAATATTCAACTGTAGTAGTATGATGACATTTTAAGTTCGTTATTTTCATATTACGAGTACAACGTAACGGAAGCTCTATTGAATACTGAAATATTATTTGTTCTTTTATACTTTCCACGTTAAAATTTATTCGTATCAATAGTTTATTGAAAGCTGCGTCACTGCAAACCTTCGAACAATCAACCCACTGGAAGAGTATAGTTTGGCAAGTTTATCTGAAGCTACGGGGCATCGGTAAGAGGCGAAGAAACATGGCGCATATCTGTCATAAACATACAAATGGCGTACGATACCTATTTTACCAAGTAAAACTGAAAATACAAAGGTCACTTACAATACCAACGCCACTGGATAAATCAATATCAGTCAATTGAGGAAGTGAGAGGGAAGAACACACGCACGCGCTTGTCAATAAGGAGTCAGCTGGTCAGGTCTTTCGATAAAAATCACGAACTATGTACTTCGGAGGGTGTGGTAATTATGGTTTTCGTACAACGCTGCCAGAGCTTGAAGAAACCCATAACAAATTTGAAAAAGTGCTCATCTTTTAATATTCATAAATTGAAAAAATAATGTTAATAGAAAAAATCCAGCAATATCAGGGAATGAAGAAGTTGACCGCCTAGCTTGTCAATATCCAACTATCAATGCACCTATGCTAGAAAAATATCCACATATAGATCACAAATTCCCAATCAAAACGTTGATAGATCAACAATGGCAGTCTATTTGGCATAAAACAAATGACAAATTAAAAGAAATCAAACCACAAGTTACAACAGTTCTCCCCACTTCCTACAAAAGAAGAGACCAAGTTATACTGAATAGACTGCGTATCGGGCACACACACTTAACACACCAACACCACGTTAAAAAAGAACCCGCAAAATTGTCACACAGTGATCCCAGTGAAACACATCTTACTGGAATGTCCAATGTATGACGCAGCAAGAAAAACTTACAACTTGAGTTCCAACCTAAAAAGTATACTTTCATCAAATGAAAATGAGGTTCTTGGCTATCTAAAAGACATTAAACTAAAATCAAAAATTTAGAAAAACTGCAACTATTATTTATACCTTTTATTATTATACAATGAAATTGTAAAATTGTAACTATTACTATAAAATTGTAATGTCTCCCCCGCTAATAACTCATAGAAGTTGATGCGTGGTAAATGAATGTTTTTTTGAAATAAAAAAAAATAAAAAATCCAATGAAACAAGCACATTAAGGAATTAGCGTTTGAGCTTATAGTTAATATTGTTAATAATACAAAGTCCCTTTTTTAATTATTATTACTACATACTCAGTTCTTTAGCTTTTTCATAGCTGAACGTAGCAATATCGAATATTTTCGACTGCATTCCTTTCACGGCTTCAGGTATAAGTACCCAAATTACCTGAAGTCATCAAAATCTAGAACCACCACAGCTGTTATCATATCAAATAATTTTTGAGTTGGTATTTGACGCATGCGGAAAACTTTTCTAGCCAAGTCTACGATTCTGTATTTGGGGATTATAAGAGTACTTTGCTCAGAAGTTAACAAGTGCAATTTTCAGTTTTGCAAGCACTGTGATGCCTTTTGGCCGAAATATTATTTATTAATTATTTAAATTATTATTATGGTATTATTATGAATAAAGACATAAATTCCCTTGAAGCTAATTTCAATATAGCATGAATCGTTTACATATATGAAAACAGAAAGGTCTCACGTAGGATGTCAAGTTCAGAGTGCGAAATAAACGTAAACAGAATTGTTTATGTTTACTAAACGGTGAACTTGACTCGTCGTATAAATATGTTAACGAAAGTGTTTTAACATTCATTCTAATTCATTCCGTAAACGTTCGATTCATATTCAAAGACATTCTAAATGTATTCTATTCATCGTAATCCTTTTAATTAATATTCTAATTAGTACTAGTAATAAGTGAGTTAATGTATCATAGTAAAGTAAGGTAATAAAGAGAACATGTCCCAGTGATTCCAGTAGTTGTTTTATTCCTGTGAGATGACACACCAAGTGACCAGCAAAACCACCTAGTCAGAGGCCCTTCCACACTCCTAATGCACCAAGTATCCATAGTAGGATACATACATTACAGCACAAAACAACCTTTCTATTCACTAAGATACAGAGGATTTTAATTAAAAATTATCCACCATACATAATTCTGTGGGCGTCACTTTCATGAAAAAATTAGAAAACACGTTGAGAATCACGTTTTTTAGTCATATCTAGACGTTATGACCTTATGGTCAACCCTATCCAATTTTTTTAAATGGGACACCCTATATATTACTGCATTATTATTGTATTCACTC
The DNA here is from genome assembly GCA_910591695.1 of Galerucella pusilla. Lineage (NCBI taxonomy): Eukaryota > Metazoa > Arthropoda > Insecta > Coleoptera > Chrysomelidae > Galerucella > Galerucella pusilla. The sequence continues at coordinate 123,156 of CAJUYI010000121.1, forward strand.
TCCTCTGCAAGAGGATTACAAAAATGTATATTATCAGTGAAATTCAATCAATATATTTATCAATAAATGGCATACAATTTTCTTTTTGAACTAACTAAGTTTTTCACTAGAAACAATCGTTTATCATCAATAGCTCTAAGCTACAAATACATTCGACTAAGACGTCTTTGATAAATTTTGCATTAGCCTTGGTTGATACCACAATCCGTTTTTCAATATTAACATAATTTCGTGAATCATGTTCATGGTTTCTTTGACAGAGAAATTGAACGTGAATTATTTATGTCTGGCAAAGAAATCCGAGCTCGAATAAAAAGATGATGAAATATTGAAAAACAACCAGATAAAGACCTGTTTATGATAATCAGGTTTAGAGATTAGATGACAATAGGATGTAATGTCATCTCCGTTTATTGAGGGTAGCTTTATTCACAAATTGGAAAAAAACTTTTTTTCTGGTTAATAAAACAGGGTAAAATCTTCCTTTTCCAGAAGAATCCAAGTGGGTTTACCTGTTGTGGTCAAAGCAAGCCTCTCAAAGCAGCATGAACCACATAGCAAGAGTCTAGTGGGATGAGATACTAGGCTCAAGGCCTTTTTCAAAACAAGAGCAAAAACCAAATCATGTTGTTGTTGTCCAGAAAATCGCCGGAAAACATGTTACATATCCTCGAGTACTTACTGTATATGAATACATTGCTGTATTAACGATCTAAATGTGAAAAACTAAAATCAGCAAATTTCCCATCGACCAATCCAACAATTCCAATTGGAAGAGCGGATTTTCCACAGACTGAACTATTATAATTCATGTGCGTGGAAATTTCGCCTTTGTATTTGTACATAAAAGTCGTGAAATAATTCCTGACTAAACATTTTCTTGTACAAAACTTTCTTCGAATATACTTGTTAAATTAAGTTAAATTTCATGCTCCAGCTCTTCAGCAGAAGCCTTTTCAAGAACTTTTTAAAGAAATATATGTGCGGTATCAGCTAATTACTAGAGCTAATCAATGTTTTATAACAACAACTTTTGTGAAGAAAAAAAAATTGCTAGTTGAGAAAATTGGAAAGTAAACATTTCTTTATAAGTGTTTTACAAAGGATTCCTTAATACAATTAAGCCTAGACTGATTGCGAAAACGCAAAAGATATACTCAAGTATGTAGCTTTCCGTGTGGCCGCTGAACTTAGCGAACATCGGATACTTAGCGTCCATAGTGTCTATAGCTTATCTAGCATAAGTGCTCTGTGTGGCTTCGGCATAACTCTGATATTTTCCTATATTCTGTTTAAAAATGCGGTAGTGTGGATTAAGGTTTGTCGGTTCTGGACGGACATCAACTTTTTCAATTTGGTATCGTTAAAAATAAAAGAATAAGGTTGAAAACCTGGAAGAGATAGCAACTGTTGTTTGGCGAAGTCTTCCTTTCGCCCTCGGGCCTAAGGTATTATTCATCAAATTAACTAATTGACTTTGCAGAGATGCTAAATTTCTGTGGTGAAATAGGTGTGAACCTCGAATCTAACCTAAATATTGAATCACTAAATAATTATTGAAAACGTTTGTAATTTAGCCTTTCAAATGCCAACCACGGTCAAAATCGGGAATGAATGAAAAAATTTGGCATCTTTGTGATTTGAAAAAGCGATAAAAAAATGAAGAAAATGTCGCGAGACACACGGTTAGAACTTTTGTTCCTTTTAAGCAATAATCAAATTTTTTGAATCAATAAATAAATACACATATTAATAAATCTCCTGGCTATGATTTGATCAGTGGTAAAATACTCAAAAAGCTTCCAAGAAAAGGCATATTATTCCTTACACAGCTGTTTAATGCAGTCTTAAGAACTGGACACTTCCCATTACAATGGAAAGTTGGTCAAATTATAGTAATACAGAAACCAGGCAAACCCATCAATGACGTGAAATCCTATAGACCGATAAGCCTGCTTCCAATTGTATCCAAAATTCTGGAAAAACTCTTATTAGCCAGATTAGAGCCAATACTAATACAACAACAAGTCATACCAAACCATCAATTTGGATTTCGTCCACAACACGCAACAACAGAGCAGATTCATCGGGTTTGTAACCACATTTACCAATCACTCGAAGAAAAAAAGTACTGCTCGGCCGTCTTTCTGGACATATCGCAGGCCTTCGATAGGGTCTGGCACCAAGGTTTACTATATAAAGTGCGTAAAATAATTCCACATACATATTCCCTTATCCTTTGTTCCTACCTTCAAAATAGGCATTACTTTGTGAAATACCACGATGCGCTAACTTCTCTCTATCCAATCGATGCTGGAGTTCCACAAGGCAGCGTACTCGGTCCGGTCTTGTATCTTGTGTTTACAGCAGATTTACCTACACAAAACAATATTGTTACCGCAACGTATGCTGATGATACGGCACTGTTATCCTCTCACCAAGATCCAAACATGGCATCTACATTACTCCAAACCAATCTTAACAAAATCCATAGATGGTTAAAAATCTGGCGTATTCGTGTCAACGAAACTAAATCCGTCCATGTGACGTTTACCAACCGTCGTGAAACCTGTCCACCGGTAGTTTTAAATGGACATCAGCTAATACAAAAAGAGGAAGCCAAATACTTAGGTATGCACCTGGACCGAAAACTCCTGTGGAGAACACACATCTTCATGAAGAGAAAACAACTAGGCATCAGACTTAACCAACTATATTGGATGATTGGACGAAAATCAAAGCTATCGTTAGAAAATAAAATCCTCATATACAAGACAATTATGAAGCCCATATGGAGCTACGGTATACAGCTGTGGGGGACCGCATCACTATCAAATATTGAAATACTGGAACGATATCAGTCTAAAGTCTAAAGCATCATTACCGATGCTCCATGGTACGTCTCAAACAAAATTATATCTAGAGATCTCCATATAAACTCCGTAAAAGAAGAAATCTCCAAGTTTTCCAAAAGTTACGCCGCCAAGATTCAACATCACCCAAACAATCTAGCTAAACATCTAATGGAAATTACACCCATCAGAAAAAGACTGAAGAAAATTTCTCCATACGATCTACCAAACCGATTTTAGCAAAAAGAAGTCTCTATCCCAGCAGCCATGTCAAAGTTTATACATATATAGACTATTTATAATAGGAAATTACTACTGAGCAATTTTCCTCCATGTCAATTTAGCATTAAGACACACAATTTACTTATTGTAACGTATGTTTTACAGATTGTAAATAAAATTGGGAAATTGAAAAAAAAATAAAAATATTAATATAAGAATTTATTTTACTCTGGATGAAACTTCATTTAACAAAAAATATACAGTAATATTAATTATAAAAATCTTATCATTAAGTTGATTGGCACAAATTACATATTAAGTATTCTATTGACTGTAATTAATAATACAATGTATGCTGACAATCAACATTTTACGCCGAGAGACTAGCTCGCCGGCAGAGTCGAGGCACATAACGTAACGGTCAGATCATTTACGTCGCGACCCCTCTCGCTCGGTCAGATTTTTTCCTCGCTCCAACCTAACATAAAGAACTAAAGTTCTAATAAGTACTGATACATACAATATACATCCATTAGTATGAAGCATGAGAAAAATGGAGATATAATCGTCTCCATTTCTTGCCGTGCTTCCTAACTCTACTACTCTTGTTTACCAGGCGTTGTACTTTTCCGAATGCTTTAAAATCGGATGTGGTCGTTAGGCGCGTCATTGGAAATTTGTATCATTACAATAGGGTATTTTCCTATGAGCGGAAAAAATTGAAAAATAGTCGGAGCAGGTACTTTTTGTGGTACTATTATGGCAGAAATAAATAGTTCACACAAATAAATTGAAGCAGTGATTTTTTATTAACTTAACAAAAATGGTTATTTTCAAATATTTACTCAGCGCGGGAAAATATGTGAGTTTATTGTGACGTCAGAGGTCTCGTTGCTTGCTTGTTTCTTATGGGCAGCTCAGGTGGGCGGCCGCAGGTCGAGTCGATTCGGCTGGTCAGAGTCAAGTGATCGAGATGCGGTAGGCGGAGCGACAAGACCACTGACGTCATAAAAAAAATCAGCGCGTTTTAGCGCTATTTAAATAGAAAATTTTTAAAGTTGGTTTTGGCAACTTTCCATCTTAGTAAAAAAATTTTTTCAAATACTCTATTTTGTGAGTAAGAAGGCATTCTAATGATCCTCTCTTCATGTCGGACCAACTCCTGAATGAAAATATCCAAATTGTTTGTTTATACAAGTAATAATATCAAAACCCACCAGCATATGAATGTTTTCGTCCCTATGCAATAAATTTCAAATATTCATAAGGATATTTTTCAATAATTTATTTGTTTGCCAACAATCATTATCGCAAAAATCGATAACATCGAGTCTTCCTGAACTTTTAAAAATAATTTTGTTTCCTCTCCTCGTTTTTAGAGGTTTGTATTATTGATTTATTTAAATTAGCACCTGAATAGGGTTATTTCACTTCACGATCCGAAAGGACTTTTGTATTATTTAGCGAATTAGCACGGTTGACAGACGAGGGTTGCCTTGTTTGGAATTTACTAAATTGATTGTATAAAGGAGATTGGAGACGAGCTTTTGATTTTGATGGACTTGATCGTTTGAAATCTTCACAAGAATAATACGGTAGATGGATTTTACTCTAATGGGATTCGAACTACATTAGAAGCAAATGTTACTTCCACATTATTTGTTAATGTTATGAAAATATTTTATTAGAAAGTTGAATAATTCATTAATGATTTTCACTTCAATTCCACAATTTTTCATTCCCATTCCTGGTCCATTCAATTATAAAATCTAATGCACTATTATGACATTATCATTCTCTTGGTCCTCGGTTCGGCGAGTATTCGAATGTATCCTATTTTCATGTATCCAAATATCCAAAATAGTCGTTTCTGTATCGGACAGAACTCAAGCAACCTCATTGTTGAAAATTCTGGATTATATTAGGCACAGTAAATAATGGAATAGGCCTGTCATGGCAAGTAAGTGTATGTGACACAATAAAAAACAAGGTCAGCAGAACATATCACAAAAAGCACACGGCGGAGGCGATAGAAAAACAAGCATGTTTTATATGGGGGCTCACAAGTTTACAACACCCAGCGCAAAGTAGGTTAAAGTGGATCCGTTTCTTGTCGCTCTTATGACGCGCTTTCAAATCAACCAAATTACAGTTATAGTGAACCTGAGTATTAAACCATAGATAAAAAAATACTTATAGATGGGAAACTGACCAGTGGCGCCCTCTACTTGTACAGGTGGCGCCACCTTTAGAGTCCCGTCAGTACCTCTAACACAAAGATGGTTGTGAACTTCGCTAACAGCCGAAAAAGAAGATTGCTGTAATTTCACAGCTTTTGGCGGAATATTCAAAATTACTGTAATTTTACTTTCATTGCAAAATGACATTTATGTTCCGTTTTTTGATATTTCATCTAAAGAATCTTGACATTAGATTGATATTACAACAATAACAATCATATAGTCAAGTAAAATTTAATGAAATGTCAAAAAACGGACCATATAATGCCTGAAGTGAGAAAAATAAAGCAATAATCATGAAACATGTTTTTTTATAAAGATAGAGCTTACCGGGTGCACCTCAAATTACAGTATTTCACAAAACATATTCTTGACATTGTCTCTTAAAATAAAAGTCCCACTATAAACAATAAAAGCCAACTACGAATACCCAACACACACACACACACAAATAAGCAAAATAGTTTTTAAAACCGAAAACTGGACAAACTCACGATACACGTCAGGTAGTTGTCAGGTTAGGATCATAGATAACACTTTAGGATGTTAGCGCTGATATATGTAGAAGAATCTACAAATAACACTATCGGCGTTACAGTTCTCACTAAATTAGTACTGAGGGTGGCAGCACCCTCGCGCCTTCAGAGATCCCCTACCAATTAAACTACGTAAAAAAGTTAGTCATGCGCTTTTCTCGTCATGCAGATCAGGCAAATTCGCAGTAGGATCGTTCTGGTAAAACTCGCGAGCTTCGTTTCACTTATTAAATATCTTATATTTAAGATACAAACTACAGATATAACTTGATGTAGTTCCAGATTTATGTTTTATATGTATTGAAATCAAAAAAAAAAACTTAATGAAATATCAAGTTTATGTAACGAAACGATCTGATTCAAGATATAGTCAAAGTGGAAGGTGAATTTTATTTGACCCAGACGTTACCTACACGTGCTTCGCCAATCCTGTATTTTATCGATTGCTTCATTTTCAATTCCAATTTACAACGTTGTGATTGTCAATTGATTTAATAAATTTTAAAAGCCATTTTCGTATATGGAAGATGCTTTAATTAATTTGTTTGCATAGCAGGAGGCATAAAGAGGCAATGCTGATTTGGAATTGGTATTGTGGTACAAATTCGTTTCATTCTGGGTTTTTATTAGTTAGTTTGAGAAAATTTCGTATTCTTCCAATAGTTTGTTGATCTGAGACTTTCAACCGAATGGAAAATGTAGAAATTTTAAAAGTAGGTGAAACAACAATTTCCTTAGAAGTTCGTCTTTATTAAAGTTTTTCTTGCGTAAAAAGTAAGTAATTTCAATAAAAAAAGTTTGATCAATAATATTATATTATGGTAAAACTTGGTTTCAGTTTTGAAAGAAATAAAAATAAAAATTTCAATTGGAAAATACTCCAATGTAGAGTAATATAGAAGACATTGAGTTCTGTAAATTTTATTATCTAAGTAAATAGAATTCTTGTTGATTTTATAAAGTTAATGAAAAATATTTTAATGGGAAGTTTATTTTCAACAACAGTCGAGCAAGAGAAGCAATAGAAGTTGGAGAACAATTTAACATGTATAGGTCTGGTTGGAGCTACTGATGTCTTAGGGTTTTCAAGATGTAACAACTTTATGATGGTTAATGATGGTCGCTTATTTAAGAGTATTTATAATTGTCCATTCCATCATTATTACTACAAGTACTCAGATTTCTACCCATTTGCTCTAGTAGTACCCATATTTATATAATCATAGATACGGACTGAATAACTTGACAAATATTTTTGATAGTCCCAACCTACTAATATTATAGCATGAAATATCGGCTGAGGTACAACATATGATTCTGTCGTTTGTCAATTTTTCACAAAAATATACTTAACGTTTAATATTCAAAATATTCCCAAAATGTTGTTTTAAAAGCAAGTATAATAGTCGCGACTACAGCTGGAAGCAGAATGTCAATCTCTTAGATAAAATAGTAGTAGACGAGGAATCGATTCCAATGAATCCTACCAATTCCAATGAAGTTTAATAAATTATTTGAAGAAAACGTAATAACATTATTTAAATTGTATATTTTATCGTTAAATTATTATTTAATGTAAAGAGGAGAGTAGATTTTGATAATGAAAAAATTGTAAGAGGCAAGATAATTTGCAAAAAATGTTGAATATTTTCAGGAAAATTATTCTATTTGAATACTATTCTATTTGATACGATATTTTTGTTATTGAAATTAATATTCACTAGCATGGAATGCTTAAATTAATAAAATTCAAGAAAAAACGATATAAAATGTTTGTGTGTTCACGAGGTAACGAGATTACTATAAACATGTATTTTGATGATTCTATTTTGAAAACTTCAAGCACAAAAGTCAAAATAAATATTGAAGAAGAGGATTGTGCATTAATAAATAAAAATATTGAAGAAATAAGACGAAAATATAAATGTTTCTTGCATTTTTGTATTAATGAAAAATTGAAAGATTACACAAAATCTCAATACTCAAATTTTTCAGAAAAAAATGTTATATAAATTTGAAAAAAAGATTATGAAACTGTTTTTCATTGTAGGACATTTGATTACGTTTAATCGATTTAGTGTACCTACTTAAAGTTGACATGCTACCCTAATTTATTTATCATGTTTCAGTTACCTACATTCAAAATTTTTCATCGTATAAGCTTCTATTGGATCGAATAAAGGTGAATTTAAAACCAGAATTTTAAGGAAAAACTATTTTTGTTCAGGCCTTATCCATAATTTTAATTTTATTTTATAGTCAAAAATAAAATCTAAAAGTAATTGCCATTAAAAAAACTTGTCAAGAATTTTAAGTTTCAAAAAATATTTTAATAAAAAGTATTATATTCAATTAAAAAAAAGGAAAGGATTTGAAAAAAAAACTCAAAACCGTGCAGAAAAATAAAAAAAGGTATATTTCCTCCGATAAAATATCAAAAACTTACTGCGGATTCGTTGTATGTCAGTCCTTTAAAAAGGGAATACGCGCTATGCCCACTACAACTTCACACGTACTGCTTGGGCCTTTCGCCCGGGTGCTACGAAATCAAGAGATCGACTCTCTCTTGCGAGGGTGCAGAAGCGTATTCGCACGCGCCGATCTCTCAAAAGTGTGCTTTGGATGCCACGTGACCGGTGAGAGCGTCTTCGCTTGTTTTTACTTCGAGAATGGCGGGAATTCGACTGAAGCGGCGCTCCGAAACGGCCGTACGAGTTCCGACTCGATCCGGTTGGTTACCATGGAAATGGAGCGGCCGTACGGCGGCGATGGCGCCTGCTATCAGTCGCGCACACCTTCCACACAGGCGTATAAGCGTCGCAATTTCGACGCCGAGTTGTCACATTGATCAGGATTTACGCGAGTATAGGACTAAACAAGTTACACTTCATTTTCGAACTGTAAACCACGAACTACAACTAAAGAATAGCTGAAACTTTGAACTTTTTATGGAGGTAATAAAAAATGTTGAAAAACGAAACTTGAAACATAAAATTACAAGTTAAATTGACGATCTTTATTATGTACGGAAAATTCGGTAACTCTGACAACAAGTGTATTGAAAGTGTTTTTTCACTACAATTTCAAAATGTTTATATTTTACGTGTGTCCCTTCAGGTATAATGACGTATTCACCAGTGAATAATGGGCGAGGATAATGAACAGGTTAAAATGAAGGAAAAGCAAAACCAGATACACATCTGGTTCAATTCGAACAGGATTTTCAGATATGAAGAAATCAGTTGATATGTACAGGCAAGATTATTGAAGAATTAAAAAAGTTTAGAGAAAGAAGATGAGATAATGAAGAAACAACAAAGGCAGATAAACATAAGGATACTGTATTCAAACTGTCCAAGAAGATTTGTAGTAGATGACTAGGATTATGAAAGAAGAGGTTAAATATAGAGAAACAAGAGGAGCTATAAACAGAATCATATTGATGGAGATAATTTTATGTTGATCTAGGTTATTCTCTAAAAGAAGTATTACATAAAACGTGGCATCGTAAGTAGGTAAACTGAACTAAGTCGGCCGTCCTTTTCTATTCATTATTTTGATAGCCAAGCACGCAATCTCTAAAAAGCATACTCGTTTCAACGTTTTTCATTCACATCCTCTCGATTGACATCGTTTCTGTCGTCGAGGGGAAGATACGAACGCAGAAAGACACGGAAAATAGACGACAGTAATCCCTTATTATACTAATAGTGAAGTAAAGGCACACAAAAAATGAAAAGAGTACATGAGTTGTAAGAAGAGGAAAAGTAACGAGTAACTTTTCCAAAAATGTTAGTTATACGAAGTAGCTTCCTTGATGCATTGTGCGAAAATTTGTATGAATATTTTATGGAAGCTAACAAATTTTATGAATATATTTCCACTAGGATAAAAAGCGCTAGTTACACTGTTCGTACTATTATTTTTTTCAACGTCTTTGCCAGAATTTTCTACAAAACGAACCTCTTATTGTAAGTGTTCTACTTATCATAGCAAATAAACCTTAAGAACTAACTGAGCTCAAATGATAATAATTCCACCCTTAGAAACCTACATTATCAGCATAGAGATCGGACCTTAAGTTTAGAAGTTGATAAGGGTGAAAAGTGGGCAAAACCGAGCGAAGCCTTGACAGAACGAATTAGAGAAGCTCAAAGTTACTGTATTGAGTTTTATAAGCGAATTCATTGGCACATAGCAAGTACATTGAGTAGTCCTCCTAGCATGGGAAACCTTGACTATAAAGCAAAAGATGAAATACTCACTCCAAAGTAACTTTGACTATATTTTTGACAAACAAATATATTGTGGAGTTCTTGGTTGCTCTAATGGTATAGTTGATACAAGTACATTTGCTGTAAACCACTTGGTATATCATACACAAGCTCAAAATATATTTGCTGATAATTAATTTGCAAAAGGATATATCATAGGAATGGTTTTTGTAGCGGAGAAATTGCAAACTATAAAGTTTATTTTACATTTTACAAAACTAAACCAATAAATAAACAACTGTGATGGTTGCCAAGAAATGGGGTCTTAATCTTCCAGAAATCGAAATTTATTTAGCTACACTTCTTAAAAACTAAAGAAAATTCAGCAGAAATTGGCCGTTTTTTAAACTTGGGACTTTCATAAATTGAGTTATGAAGTTTTGAATGTTTCTAACGATAAAACATGTTCTTAAACTTTTACTGTATAATCATTGAAAAATCACCACTGTAATAATCAGATTTGATAGTTTTGAGTTATTTACATTTATCAAACTTAAAAAGAAGACCTCAACTGTTATCATTATTATAAGAGATAAGACCTTTGTGTCAACTAGCTAATAAGAAAGTGGGAGTTTGAAAAGTGTCAGGCATTAATGCTAAATTCATGCTAATCTTTCAACTAGTTGACAAATGACCAATGAATGTCAAATATGTAACACTTGACAGCTGTCAACCAGCTAAGCTTGGCTAATATATTTATATGTTCTTATGTAGTATATGTTGCTAAATTCAAATCTTATTTCCTTTCCAAAAACTTACGAACTACAGCCGTAAGCTAGTGTAGAAGGGTGTGAAGCAGCTTTAAGCATAAGTAACTTGAAACTGATGCCTTTTAAAGGAAAGGAAATAAAAAAGCGAAAATGATATTGCGTGAATTCTGGTTACTTACACTTTATAGGTTGAAATAACGATCAAACGTACCTGGAACAAAATAAAATGAATTAACGTCTTAGCAAAGATACAACATGAAGCTTAACGAATACTTTATGTATTAGAATTACCCAATTATTAGCTATTTATTGAATAAATCATGAAGAGATATTGATGTATTATTGTCAAATGACAGAATTTATCTATATATCGTATGGGTCGATTCTGAAAAGTCACATATAAGTTACCAGAAACTGTAAGATATAGTAGGTTGCCTTGTAACTATTACAGATTTTTACTTACAGACCTTACAGATATGCTCAGAATTGACCCATATGTGGGTTTGCTCCCAAGAAAAACCACACGTGAATAAAATAATGTTTATATTGAATGATCTCGGCAAGTAGATAAGGTTGAACAGGGGCGTATTCATAAAGATGTGATGTATTTAGTATTCATACAATAATAATCAATATTCACAAATATACAATGTATGGGAAAGTAGAGGAATTTAAGAATATTTTTTCCACTACTATCTGTGAAGTTGACAATTATTGCTTCTTCTAGCCAACTGAGAAGTTGAATTTCTCTATTATGTGGTTAATATTTTTTTATTATTAACCTAGGTCAATAGTGGACAAGTTCAAATATTTTGAGAATTCAGGAATAGAAGTTTAACAAAAACTTGTGCAACATAATTTTGTATACCTAGGAGATTGTCTTCAACATATTTGCTATCATTACCTATCAAGATAAAATTATTTTAAAATTCGCGCTCAACCAAAAATGACTGATGACATAACGAGTACGTTCATAATATATCGAAAAGTGACAGTGTCAGTCAGACGACGTTTCTCGTGGTGCGTTTGTAAAATATTTTTAATTTTTGTCTCAAATTTGGCTAGTAGTGGGGAAATTGACATTTATAAACCTCGCACCTTATTCCGCTTGGGGCAATGTCCCTCGCAAAATAATCTTGGTGCTCGGTCAATAATAATAGTATTCATCACCTTGGTGTATAATATACTATCATTAGCTTAGTAGGAAGACTTGACGCAACAAAATCTGATTACTGATACCGATGATTATGGATACATTTTTCCAATGGTATACTCAAAACATTTTATACTCGATTTTATATCACATTTTAAAAAGAAATCACGATATCATTTCACAACTTATTGAAAAAATCACAACATCGCTCATGATAAAGTTGAGTATTTAAAAACTGCTCTTGCTGTGAGGCTGCAAATCTTCAATTTGCAATTATCATAAAAAATAATAGTCAGTTTTTTTTGGTAGATATATGAAATGTCCCTGTCGCACTTGTACTTTCTATTCTAAAATAGGGAAGTAAAGGAGTAGTGATTCGTGAGAAGTGTGGGCCTAAAAGAAATATTTTTTATGGCTTTTAGGAAAAAAGGGGCTCGTAAAACTTTTTGAAACAATATCCAGTGTAATGTAAAAAGTTGGAATTTTATTTTCGATTTCCCTAGCTGATTTATCGAATTGCTTGTCGTAGGATTTATGCTTTTTAAATGTCTGCGCAGGGTGACATATAAAAAAGGAGCTGCGTGATTTAGGAAGGGATTTTTGGGTTAAAATCGAAATGTTAGGAGGAAGGGATTATAACTTGTATATTTTAATTTAGAAAAAAACTGTTTTCCCAAGACCCTGCTTCTTCAAAAACTGAATACATTGTTGGCTTCCTGTTGATGTTTGGTTAGGAATAAAAAAAATTGTTTCCAGTGATAGATTTGTTTTCAATTTGGCCACTAGAGGGAGCAGTTCACAAGCATCAGAATATTCCTAATAATGTTAATATCATTTCACCTAACCACCTAGTATGAACATCGTGATATATTTTATTATAAATTTTATGACGTATTTCAACATTCAAATCATTACACAAAAATTGATGAAGGTAATTAAATTGTTAATAGAGCAAATCATCCAATTCGACTTTATCGTCGACCGTGCCGTAATCAGAGTTGCAGTTAGAAATTCCGGATGAAATACACACCTATTAAATCCAACAACGACTACAGGCTACAAACAAAGTAACCAACATAATAATATTGCAAACTCGTAAATGAAACGACGACCGATGGTTAATTCAGAGCTGTTAGAGTTAATTGTTGAGAACCAAAACTCCTTAATTACTCACATCAAATTCAACATAAATTTTATACTATATAATTCGTAGTTTTAGGCATTAGCAATAAAATACTTTTCAATTTTTTCACTCATCAATTCAAGTCTTAAAAACGAAGACTACAATTTTTTTTTTCAAAATTAAAAATAGGTTGATACAAGTAATTTTATAAATTACACCTTCATCCAAATCAATTATTCAATTCATTGGGGTTGCCTAATGAATGTTTCATTTCTAAAATAAATTTATTTACACTCTATTGAAAATTTCAGGTACTTGTTCTGTGTAGGAATTTTTTTTCAATTCCTACACTGTACCTTAATTATTCTTCATTTAGGCATAAGTTCCAATTTTAAAACTCCGCGCCTTTTGTGAATGCTCGTGGAACCAATCGGTAACTTCCGACTCATTTGCCGATAAAATAGCGCCAACGAAAGCCAGCAGTGTAAACTGTAAGCTCAGCCCTTGTAGCGATGTAGTCTCTGAAGGTTCCTCTTTAATTCCAATTCAAACATACTTAATCTTTTTAATAACTCGAAACTATAATAAATAAAATGTATCTCCTCAACAAAGAACCAGCACCAAAATGTATACATTGCCATGTTACTCTTTCTCTGAAACATATCATCTTAGAGTGTCCCGAATATTCCAGATATAGAAGACAGAACAATTTAAGTGCGGTGTTCAAGGATGTGCTCACCAAAGACACAAGTGCTTTAATTAAATATTTCAAAGACATTAATTTGTATAACAAATTTAAAAATTATCTATAACACAAATACAACACCATACTACTTGTGTAAGTCCTCCTGCTAATAACTCGTAATAACTTGTATTAAATAAAAAAAAAATGTGCATATAGTGTGAAGTGTTCACCTAATGTCTATCGGTAATATATCAATACATGTATTTGTAATTAAAATTAACTTATTCTTCGTTCTCCGCGTACTCGCAGAGCGCTTTCAAGTTTGGTACTTCGTTTCTTTGAATTATTAATTGTTCAAGTAGCAATATTTCTAATAGAAGGGTTATTGGTGTCCCGTATTTTTATTTTACCTTTAGGGGCCATTCATAAAGTACGTCACACGAATTTTAGGACTTTTGAACCCCTCCTTCCGTCCTTGTCACAGGCTGTCACATTTTTCCTGATGTGACGTCACACATTTTTTAAATGTATGCATGTATTTGAAAATAATCGAGAGAAAACAGCTATTTTCATTTTTAACTTATATTTATTACATAATAATCTAATAAAATGCTAAATTATTAATAAATATAGATCAAGTTCGTAAATTTTTTAAGTTTTTAATTCACGTCCAAACTTTGCCTTTTAGTAGGTATTTTGAATTTTAACATGTGACGTCACAAAACTATTGACCCCTCATGCCCCTTGTCACACGATGTCACACTTCGGTGATACACCTCCTTCCCATTAACGTGTGACAAACTTTATGGATGGCCCCTTATTTCAAAAGGAAATCCCATCTTTACTTGTGAACATAAGGTTGGCGATTTATCTTTCCCAAAAATTCTCAAAACGTGTCAGGAAGGCAAGGAGCAACAAATAAAAACTCATTGGAAACAGCACATAATCTCGCTAAGGCGAAATCCCTTACTGTACATTCCGCTTCGCTCCACTCGTGCCTCAGAAAGCTCCTAACTAGAGAAACGTTTGTGACACGAGGTGCTTACTATTTTTTTTCTACACTCTCATTCTATTATATTATTTTAATTATATTCACAAGATAACAGACAATTTCGGACTTTTAACTTTTTAGTGTTTGAAGTGACGTTTTGCGAATGTTAAACCCGTGTTACAAATGCGGTTTTAATGACGGAAGTAAAAAAATGTTCTTTTCACTACTAGCTGTGAAGTTGACAATTATCGCTCCTTCTAGTCAACTCATATAATAAGTTAAATATAATGTAGATTTAACAAAATAAAATTGTTCGATTCCATAATTTACTATGGATATACATCAAGTAAAAGCCTCATCTATTCAATAAAAAGTTCAGTTTTATAAAACTTTTAAGCTGGGTATATCAATTTAGGACCGACTTTTGGTTGTGTACCTATATAAGAACATTATTTTTTTGTTAGTGGTTTTTAGACTATCAAGAATTATTATTTAATATTTACGGGTAAGTACACACTGACTAAAACATATACAATATTATAATGAAAGTGAAACTTTTATGAAATTGCTGGCATTAAAATTTCACTTGCTTGAATTGGAATATATCACCTGCAGTATTTAACTTTTATGCTTACGGATTTCAGGAGTGAAACACCTACTTCAAAATGCCAACAACTTGTATTGTAGTCGGTTGTGGGAGCCGTTCAAACCGAGACCAAGTTAGCTTTTTTAAGGTCCCAGCTGTTTTAAAGAACACATTTTTGGTGTACAAGAATTAATTAAGTAAGAAGCGTAGAGAAATGTGGTTAGCAGCAATCAATAGAGATGATTTAACAGAATTAAAAATCAAATATAAGGCTGTATGTAGCAGGCATTTTGTTCAGTTTTGTTCAATAACAATATTTATAAAAACTAAGAAAAGTGATATATTCTAAATAAAAAATACTAATCAAATGAACAATATACTAAACACTAATAAAATATACTAAATTGAAGCAAAATATACTAATAAATTCGACTAAAAAGTCTTGAGCACTGTTTATGACTGAATAGACAATACAAAACTAACCTATCTGTCTAAATTGTTTGCCCTGCACGGCCATATTAGGTCACGTGATCTGGATTGCCTAATTAGTGGTTAATAATAATTATTTTTTCTATTATTAATAATAATGGACAATAATGGACAAATTCAAATATTTTTTGAATTCAGGAATAGTAGTTCAACGTAAATTTGTTCAGCATAATTTTATATACTTTTTTGCGCGATCGATCTTTTTTGTTTATTTACAGCATTGGTTGTCAGGTCGGTAGGTTGTGTTTACTGGTTTCTAAGTCTAACACGTCGGTAAGTGATTTACTTACCGTTCAGACGTCGGTATGTAAATTACTTACCGACGTCTTAGCCCTACATACATTTAAGTGGTCCTAAATAATATATTACTTCATTCATTACACAACAGGAACAAAAAAAATTAGAAAATTTATATTTTTTTAATGAACAGAATCGAACAGAACAATATAAAAAGTAATAAATAGCATGAAAACAATTTCATCAAAATGCAAATTATATTTCAAATTGATCGAGAAGTATAAATGTTACTTTTGACATTTCGTTAATTTCGAGGAAATTTAATTTATTTTATTCAGAATTCGAATATTTCAATACGATCGTGCAAAAAATGATATAAGCATTTCGAACGTTAAGGGTAATACCGGTCTCCAGCAAAATTGGAGGCTTCGCTACGCTCAGCCTCCAAACATTGCTGTCGACCGGTAAACAACCCTTACCGTTCTTGATACTTAATATACTATAACATATTTGCTGCATATTTGGATTATTTTTTTCACTTGTCAAAATCTGACATTTTGGTGGTTTTAACCAATAGCAATACATTATTCTAGCCAATCATTCGGTATTATACTGATAATTCTGCTTCCTCATCGATAAAACCTTGTTTACATTGAAACGTCAAAATTTTACTTTACATTTGTCATTATTGACAACTAAAAGTGCTTCGAATTTTATTGAAAAATGAACACAAATCGATTCAGTGCCATCACCCAAGAGAATGTTGAACATTTAATAAATTTTTTGCGCGATCGATCTTTTTTGTTTATTTACATCATCGGTTGTCAGGTTGGTAGGTTGTGTTTACTGGTTTCTAAGTCTAACACGTCGGTAAGTGATTTACTTACCGTTCAGACGTCGGTAAGTAAACTACGTCTTAGCCCTACATACATTTAAGTGGTCCTAAATAATATATTACTTCATTCATTACACAAAAGAAACAAAAAAAATAAGAAGATTGATATTTTTTAATGATCAGAATCGAACAGAACAATATAAAAAGTAATAAATAGCATGAAAACAATTTCACCAAAATGCAAATTATATTTTAAAGTGATTGAGAAGTATAAATGTCACTTTTGACATTCCGTTCATTTCGAAGAAATTTAAATTATTTTATTCGAATATTTCAATACGATCGCGCAAAAAATGGTATAAGCATTCCGAACTTTAAGGGTAATACCGTTCTTGATACTTAATATACTATTTAAATGTTGAAAAAAATAATCTTCCCAAATACAACTCGCTCTTCAAATTTTTTCACATACTTTTTTATTTTCATCACTTTCATCACTCATCAAACTAGTTTATTTTGAGGCAAAACATTCAAACAAACCGAATTTAGATAAAATCCCTCGTCCTAACGGACTCGTGATTTTATCAATCGGTTTGTTTTCATATTTTTGCCAAATAAAGAAGTTTTCGTGGAAAAGCAAAAATTATCGATAAAATTTGAAGCTCTCGTGGTATTACCTTTGATAAAAATGCCATTAGTTCAAAATTCGCGCTCAACCAAAAATGACTAATGACATAACGAGTACGTTCATAATATATCGAAAACTGACAGTGTACTTCAGTCAGACGACGCGGTAAACGCTTCTCGTGGTGAGTTTGTGAATTATTCTTAATTTTTGACTTAAATTTTTCTGGTAGTGGAAAAAATTGTATATACTCGTGGGTAGGGAAAACATTTATAAGCTTCGCACATTATATCGCTCGAGGCAAAGCCTCTCGCGAAATAATTTTGGTGCTCGGTCAATAATAATAGTCTTCACTACCTTGTTATATAATCACCCATTTTAAAACTTGTGTATAACAAGATCTATTCCGAATTCTCTCAACGAAGCCACAGGTGGGTCGCTACTACAGCCATAAAAATCGGAGAAATACATTTTTTTATAATTTCTGTTAACTGGTGATGATTTATATGAAAATACTTTAACTAACACCTGGTAAAAAATAACAGCGCACAGACAAACGAATAATAGATAATTATGCAGCAACTTCACTTCCTAAACGATGACTCATCATTTTGAACCTCTTCATCGCATCTTTCGTCGTCGTCACATCAAAAGCCTTCTCTGTTTCGTCGTACATAAATTCAAAAGACAATATGGCGCAAGTTCTTTTGTTTCTAGTCATGTTTAACCCTAAAGCACAATCTGGGCCTGTATAATGGCTGCTCTTCGCGATTACTCACAATGAAATACTTGAAAACTCGGGGAGTACATTCAGCTCGCCTGCATTTGCCAATTTCACACAAAATGCGTGAATAGACGCTGTATACTATACACTACCGACAACACAATAGGGTGTATATGAAAAATGAAATATTTTGTTTTCGTTCGAAGGGAATTTCCTCTCCAATTATCCAGGATTAATATTGGAATTATATGCGGCGCTTTTCGATAACAAAACACAAGAAAAAACGACACGTTCATTCTCTTACTCGTAATGTCTCACTTAATATATGAATATTCATAAATAATGGAGTGATAATAACTCCAGTGAATTAATGAAATTGTTATTTTGGTTCATCATAATACACGCAGAATTCAGTTCTTTGGTCAAAGTGGTCTTCAGTCAATTCAAGGATAAGACATACTTTATAAGGATGGTATTTTACCTTTTTAAAAATGTTTGATACTTAAGACTTTACAATACCAAAATCCCTATGTGCAGCACCATACTGTATTTAATTTATCACTATATAGTAGGAAACTTTTACGATACAGACATTGGTTATTTCATCGCGGATTATGGAAGCGACCGGAAAATAAAATTACAATATATTTGTTGTTCTGTTTCTACAACGGGAAACGTCAACAGTTGTAAAAGAACGCCCGCAACTTTTTTATTCCTATGTTTACTAGCCATTTTATTGCCTCTTTCTAGTACCTACGGCCTCAAACTGAAGATGAAGTGATTTTATAGCGGATGTTCTGAGATTCTATTTGTTTGTTACCTTTTTCGATAACAACGGTTACACATTACACAATTCATTTGGTTCAGTTTGCGCGAGGAAGCGCATGATTTTGTGGTTGGGTTACGTGCGATTGCCAAAGTTTGCCATTTCAACAACACACCATGGAATCTTGAATATTTAATATTTCAAGTGGAGATGCAACATTGCATTTTAAAAAGGAATAGAGGTGGGCACGCACTTGAGTATTTTGGTTTAACACGTAACTTTGTTCATGCTTGTTATTCTTCAAACAGCATTATACAAAAAGTTGATGTTGATCCATCCAAGTCTATCAACGTACATTCGCAACGAGCAGCTGGTTCACCGTAGACATTAGGGGTGTAATGTAAGGTAACATTGCTGTACTGTTCGGTAAAAAACCGAAAACGCAGTAGAGTGACAGAATCACATACAACCGAGCAACCCAAGTAACAAAAGTTGATATATAAAAGTTATAAACACCTTTATAAAATCATGTTTGGAAGGTAAATGGTGCCTTAAAATGTGAAATAAGCATATATACAAAGCTTATTCAGCTGTTATAACTCTAAATAAAACCACGTTAGGCAACCAATTCATAAGGGTATTACGAGCAACTGCATTATAACTGTTCTATGATATTCTTATGAAAATTTGAAATACCCTTTATACGACGTTTATATATCCTAACCTCCAAACTGCAGTAAATTTGGACACTTTTATAAAGTTACTGTTTAAGGACCACATAAAGGTAATTTAGAAGTTAATATACCATTTATATGACGTTAATACCTACATCATCTGAAACAAGATTTTCAGAAGAAACCATAATACTTATATAACTTTAATATTGCTATATAATAGAAACATCGATTTAAAACTAATGCAACTGTTAATCTGCTTCGCCAATTTAAGTAGGTATGGCGTCTATCGCACACTACTACATTATATTAACTTCGACGATATGGTGAAAAGTGAAAAGGGACACAGCAGTACCTGAAAACTGGCATGCGAAGCAAATTTAACTGTCAAAATAGATTACGGTACCTCGAAAAAACACAACGCGCCCGTTAATTTATCAAAAATAAAAAAATTTCTGAAGCATTATTTTATTTGACAATGTTCTTTTAAAAGCGATAATTACAGTCTTCCAGACAAAACTAATTTCTGTGATTAGAGCAACTTATTTTATAACATAATTGTTATAAAATTGTTCAGAATTATTCATTTTCAACCAAAATTGAATTGTAGCATATCACTCGCAATTAGATTGCAATATGGCGGTAATGGGTATGAGAAAATGCGAACCGCTAGTTCAATAGTTTTATGAAAGGAATTTAAGAGCTTATATTACTCTATTACCTCCTTAATATGGATAGTTTGATAAATGTATATATTTTAAATTATCGCCTCTTTTCAAATAATCGGTGTTGCCGATTTACTTGCCGGTTATTATCAAGTATGACATAATTAAACATTTTGTATTAATACAATGTCTATGATAGCCAAATACTTTTCGTTAATAACTGTATGTAAAATTTTCTGTGGTTTATTTTTATCTCTTCCTCTGGTGACATTTTATTTATTATTTTAAGTTATTATATGTATCTATCTGGGGAATTAACTTAACGTTTGACAACACTGTTTTTTCTAACCGGCATCAGCAGCCACTTGGTTTCTTCTCCGTCAAGAGCAATGGGAACTGGAGTTAGTCCTGACGAAGGAGACTCTCTTATTTTGCTAAAAGGGGATATAATCGTTCCATTATAGTGGAAACTACAACTTTTGAAATTGTAGGTGGTATATCTTTGACATATTCTAAAACAGTTTCTATTGGATTTTCAATCCCGCTATGCCTATATGCCCCCGAATCAATTGTTTTTACACTTATGTTAGGTGGTGTTTATGAAAAAGTTCTTGGATCCTTCGGTATAACGCTGCACTTGACAATCGGTTATTAACAATATTTAAGAGTTCTTTTAGAGCAGTGTGCTTCTACTTATGCCGTACTTACTGCTAGTTTAACTCAAACGTGGACATCATTTGAATTTTTGCCATCATCTTGGCAATTTTACCTTTTACCTTGCGTTTAAAGTTTTCTTAATATTTTTCCATTTTTTTGGAATCTCACTCATGATGGCAATGTACTAATTGAAAAGCACTTACAGAATTTTTCAAGCTTAGGTTAAACTTATTATATAGCACCGCTATCGAGCTAAAATATTTTATAAAATTATCACATGTCCCTCTCTAAATAACTGTCAGAAAACGACATCTGATCCCGTGGAGTTTATCAACGCTATTTTTCTTAAATCACCAAACCATTATGAATCGATTAATAAACGTTTACAAAGTATGCTATAAAGTATGTACTTAAAAGTGTAGAAAATATGCTTCTATATTGCTTAAAGATCATCATAGAAAGGTGTATAAACCAGTTAAAAAACTGTTATATAGAGGTCTAATTATGTTCTAAGATCGCTTTTATCACAATATAATAGAACTAACTAGTAATATAAGCAAATTGGTATTCCAGAGTTGTCTAATAAACCAAAAAAGCTTTCCGCGAAACCGTTATAAACCACTAACATAACATTTTGGTAATTAAACGGTTACCAACATGTTACTTGGGAATGGTTCGTGTTGGTGTAGATTAGGATAGAGAGAGTCCTTGGGAAGATATTTCTCTCACAAATCTGAGAAGTGGTTCCCACACATATGAAATCCACTTGCTTGGACTTGAACTCTAAAGGAATATGCATGAGGCTTTCGAAAGGATTTAGAAACATCCAGAAACCCTCTTAAGAACAATCTGTACAAGCTTGCGGTGTCCAAATTTTGGAATATTGAAGACTGCACAGGCTCAACTTTTTTCTCCACATTATGCTTCATCATTCTATCAGTATGGGGAAGGTCATTGTATAGAATGGAGTTGAATTTGGTCTTCTAATTCGATTGTGGAGTGAATGTTACTCAAAAGCAGAAGATGCAATTTTTAATTTCTCATTCGTTTTATTAATTATTTCCCAAAATAAATAAAAATAAAAGGGACGTATAAAAGAGTTCTTATTAGAATTTCAATATAATCCTCCTGAATATGGGATTTGAGCGATATGTTTGGTTTTAATATTCAACAGAATAAATATTCCAAACGCAAACTCAAACTTTAAGGTATAATGGATTCAAGTAGGCCGAGGGAATTTGAGACGCGACCCCGGCAATCACTATACTGCCAACCTCACACAATAATTCCGGAACTATGGCGGCTACAGTGAAATTCTCGACCGAGGATTCTTTTATATTTTAAGAGACAAGCTGCGAAAGTCGGTGCATTTCACGTATCAAATGTCTGATCAAAAATTCAGACGCCATACAAAATCTGCAGTTAAGATTTTTTTTTTGTAGGTGTGATTTTTAAGTTAGTCGGAAAGACGCTGATGGATGCGAATATTTTATTGAGTGGGACGGTTTCAGACCGTGTCTACTTATATTCTTAATCTGCCTGGAAAAAAATATTTTGCCCAAAAAAAACTATAGTCTGGAGTTTTGGTAAAAATTCACAGAACTGGACAAATATCCACCATCTACTCCTTTTGTAACTCGCACATATCTCTATGACCCGCAAACCTAAGGGACAAACGTATCGTCAAAGCTGTGAAACTACAAAGTTTTGATGACTGGTATTGCCTAGACAAACTCAATGAACTAGGAGAGAACAATATTTCGTTTTACTGTGGATACCAGGACACTCTGGAATAAAAGGAAAGAAAAAAGCACATGGACTAGCAAAGCTAGGGAATGAAACACCTTTTAGGGAGACGGAGTTTGAACGGGTGTCCTCACGAGAAATAAATTGTCGCCTGAATATCTAGAAGAATACTAGATAGAAAAGGTTATAGACTTATCTAAAATAGGTCTAAAGGATCTTGAGAGTCAGGAACTAAGGGATTAAGGAACTAAGAAACTCAGGAAATCAGGAACTAAGGGGGCCCAATAGATTTTTTAGGTTACATGACGCATAATTGCCAACATAAAATTTTTGTAATGTTAACGTTTGAACTAGATATTAATCTATCAGTATATGTCAATATTTCATTTCTTAAAATAATGAGATTTCATTGAAACCGTATAATCTTCTTCTACAATTTAAAAATATGAAAATTTGTCGACACCGTAGTGGGCAATCAGAGCTTCCCACTGTTGGAAATGGCATATTATCTAACCGAGAATAAGATTATAGCTCTGATTCGTCGTAGCTAGTTAATTCAGTTCATTTCACATGCTCTTCACATAATATGTTAACGATGCGTGCAGAAGTGTGTCGATAGCGAAAGACGAAGGGAACAAGAAGTGGAAATTGGGCCCACGGGAGAGATGGAGTCTCTCAACAGATGGCTATTAAGATTAGCCGTCGTTTGCGTTTCCAAGAAACTAGTTATGACGTCATCGTGTACTTCATGAAGCGAAATGCTTTTATAACTGTTTTCATATTTTGGATGACTGCTGTGAAGGCGAATGTACCATGAGGTTTTGGTTCGTTAAAAAGATGATGATTTCGAGTGGTTTGCCGGTGGTGGTTTTATTACGAATTGAGAATTATTATGCATTGTTAGTTTCGAGGTTTTACGTGATGGTTCTAATAAATTTGTTATATAGCTCGTGAATACATTTTATAATACTAATTTGAAACCTGAGTATGTACGAGTATGTTGGGGTGACATTAGCTCCCGAGAAAACTCTCCTTTAGTCACATTACCTAAAGGAATTTCAAGATATCTGCAGGCTTTAACTTGGGTAAATGTCCATCTTCTATTCAACAATCTACCAGGTGCTGTGACCTAGGATTCTTAGTTGCTGTGCAAGTCACAAGTATGTGAATGGGAATTTCTTCTTCCCTGTCACAGTATCTACATCCTTCGTCCTTCCTTATTTTATGCAATGTCACGTTAGGATCCCAGCGCAGTTTCACTTTGACTCATGCATTCATTTGATCTCAACAGATTGTAGTCACCCAGAAGAATCTTCGATTGATTAAGTCCTACTAGATCTTTGCAATGGTCAGAACTTCTATTCTTCCGCTTTATCTATTTCTAAGGGTTCCGGTCCCCAAAAAGGGTGTTTCAGTCCCCCTCTTTGCTACTTCATGTGCTACTTAATTTTCTCCTATTACAGTGTGCTCTGGAATTCACAGCCGAGTTCACCAAGATTGCCTGGGCATTTTCACTCCATTTTGAAACTAGCTACTTAGTACTTTAATGGCTGCCTGTCAATGTGAACTGGGCTCAATTATATGGCGTGAATTTTCTCTTGAAAAATACTTTAGGTTTTCCCAAGGTTTCAGAGTAATGAGAATTTCAAGTTAATGACAATTAATATTATAGTATCGGGAAATTTGAAATTGAAACCTTAAATCAATAGTTCATTTTTTGTTTAACAGTTTCAGCATGCTGCTAGCCTCTTCATCACTGTCCCTGATCCCACTAGATTTATTAGAATTTAATATATTTTTCAATGCCGCAGATTTTGACCGTGTTAAATAAAACACTCGACAACCAATATTCACATATCGTCTCCTCTGAAAACTTAATCGGCCAAAACGTCGAATTCATGGGTCATCCGCTGCTAAACAGCTCTGTTTATGAGTCTTTTCACGCTTGCTTTTGTAAGGTTAATACAGAGTTAGCTAGTATAATGAACTAAATTTTATCTACGCACAACGTAAATATTTTTACAAGGAAGCAAAGATTTCAAATTGTACTAAGAAATTTCAACATGCTTTCTTATTGAAGTTATCCACAAATAATTTTTTTCAAGCTCACTCGCATATTCAACAAAATGTACGCAAGGTATGTACATTGTGCCCATTCCGCTCGTACATTTAAACCACAAATATCTGGAACTAGAAAATTCCGAAAAAGCGTAGCTAGGAGACCGCGTGAAATAGTGATGGGAGAAGCGTAGAGTGTACTTATTTTTCATTGTTTATGTATGGCAATTTGGCAGTAGATCAGAATCAAAATGCAATTGAATTTCAAGGAGCAATATGTAAAGAAGATGGACACAATTGTTTGATACACTGTTGTTGATGGCAGTTAACGTGTCAAGACTAATTTATTTAATTTGAAAAAATTTATAATTATCATTTGTTATTGAATTCCATTCTGCAAAAAATATCATTTCATCATAAAATTTGATTTGTTCTGGATGACAAGGATTCCGGAAGATATATTTTTTTTGTTTTACATTTCCGATATTTACGGTGAAGAATTATAATACCAATTATTAGATATTAACGATCACCGCGTGGACTATACATTCGACTTTAAAAATGAACCCATTAAACCGTAAAATACTTTGTTTAAAAATTTTATGTAACGTTAGCCGGGGAAAAAATATACCCGTTTATCAGTTGCTCCTAAAACAGTAAACATAAAAACGTCGTAAAGCGCGAGCTTAATTTCTTCCGAAATACCGAGTTCGGAAATATTTCATAACTTCAGCAAAGTTGAACAATCAAAATAATGCATGGATAATCTTATATCAACCTTGAGTTGAAGTGAGTGTTTTGGTTAATAAAGCAATGACTGTTAAGAGACTGGTTAAGTTGTTTCCCCCAAAAATTAATATGTCACTCCTACTTTGTAAGGAGTGGAAGGAAGGAACATTCATTGATATTTGTTGTACCCATCTAGTCAGACAGACACTTGTCAAAATATCTATTTTTGATTGTACGAGCCATACTAGATCTCTCCAACACACCGATCTTCGAGTTTTTCTTTCACCAATTTCTTTTCAGTCAAAGTATATTGCAGATATAATCCAATAATCTTTTTCTTTCATTTGCACAGACTTACTATTAATTACTAATATATGGGACACTATGTTACAGAAAAATATTTTCCTACGATCACATAGGAAAGTGACATATATCGCACTGTCTAGTTCTATGGAAAGTGGCCTTTATTCATTCATTCCTTTTTTGTTCAAAATAATTTACTAATGAAGCCACAAGCTCTTTGCATCGGCTATTCAGCTGTTTGGGCATTTTAACAATCACAGAAGAAAATGCTTTGTTGTTTTAAAGAAAAAGTTTTGATTATAAATATTTGTCACAAGAAAATTTTATAAAGCACTTAACTATAACCTCAAAAATCGATGACTCTACACAAGTAGAAAAGTCACAAACAACGCGGCAACATGACATTATTTCTGGCAGTGACTATTTTACCGTCAATAATTGGAGGCTTCTTTATGAAAATTTCAACACAAATTTTTACATCGAGGGACGTCTAAACCCAATAAAGCTATAAGTATTGCTTATACATTATTTTGGTACAAAAGTTTTTTTATGGGTTATCTTTAGAACCGATTAATTAACAAAATTTAAGTTTAAGCACTTTTCGATAGAAATGTAGCCACATGCGATAGAAATACGACCTTGGTGACGTAAACGCAACTTTATTTGGTTTTTACTTTCAATTTCTATAATTATCCAACCAATTAATAATTGTAATAACCTACCTATATTATATAGTTAAACTACTTGAATTTTTGTCACTATTGATAGTTATTGTTAATTTTGAAATCAATTATGTTGACTTTAATTGTAACATTTTATGTATTAATATGTTAGATGTTGATTACACATTATTTGGTGGAATTACCACGTGATCGTAAGAAAAATACTGTACATTACTCGTGCGAAAGTGATTTCTCACACACGTATAATTGTCGCACTCGGCTCATGCCTCGTGCTACAATAGTTCCCACTAGTGTGGAAAATGTCACTTTCCCCACACGTTATCTAATATACTATATTTTTCTACAGTTCTTACATTAAAAAAATGAAAGATTACACATCCGTATAAATAATCCATCCGGTTTTACGACGATATCATATAGAACAATCAACAAAAATAATATTTCAGAAAATATTTTCCACATTTCCAACGGAAAAGAGAAGAAGAAAAAGACAGATGTAATAAAATAGGAAACAAGCAAAGACACGCCGGTGACAGCGACTCCTATTGGTTTCTACTCCTCCAGAGAATTGAGTTATCAATATTTTGCAATACCGAATATATTATTTCCTCATCCAAATATTGGACTCGTGTGTCGCAAGTAACAGATCGCAAAGATACGTTTTGCAAATTTGTAGAAATGTTGCTTATCCGCATATTACTAAAAATTTATGTTGTATATTCACTAAATAATACAAGCTTAATTACTTGATATTTCGAAATGTATATAGATATCTGTACTCAAAAATCAGAACATCACAATGTCTAGCTCAGCATGAATGTATTGCACACATACAAAACTAAAAATGGTACATCAGCTTCTAGTTAACGCATTTGCAACAGTAATCTGATTCATAACTTACTTCTGAAGCTTTATCTTCTCCTTTTCTTTTGATTGGTGTTTTCCGGGACCTGGATAATTTCGTGGCTCTTGGTTATCATTTAACTAACAATGACCACAACAGTCCAACTGGAAGTTTCTGTTTTGAACTCCTTATTACCTCGCTGAAGTTTTGTCAAAAACCCTGAACACCTAATCTCAGTGATAGGGTTCGTTTTTCACCCACTGTGCACTAACTTATATCAATTAGGTACCTATACTTAAAATATACCCTCCCAAAATTGTAGGCACTCAGTAGTTTCAAGAATGTGTTCCTAATAAACCCACACACTTCAATTCTCAATTAAAATGTATACATAATGAAATGTTGGAAACAAAAATCATTAGATATTATTAATAAATATGAATAATTGCCGCACATTTTGACAAATTTCATATTTCATATTTTTATCAACAACATTATCAGATTGATACCATACAGTTCAGTTAATGATCATCAATTCTAAAAATTACAAAATTCATTTTTTGGATATTTCTGGACTCTTGTTTGGTTGTTTGTTTGAATTAGATTTGGTAATGGGTTCTCATTAGACCCTTAATCTTTTTCTGGTTTGTAGATGTTTTGATTAATTGGTTCTCATTAGACTCTAAATCAGAATTTTCTCAATGAAAATGACTTACATTGTTTTTGGGATATCATTAGATACATAATTCAACTAATAGTTCACCTTGCATTTAAATATATTTTTGTTATTAATAATTGCTGGATTTTGATTTTACATACTTCATTGTTTGAATGATTATTGTATTTGGAGTTTCTTCTGACTATTGATTGGTTATCTATTTGAATTAGATTTAGGAACGGTGGTTCTCATTAGACCCATAATCTTTTTTGTTTTGGTATCAGAGTTGAATAATACGTTCTCATTAGACTTTAAAATCAAATCTGTTTACTTTATTTAGATGACTGATTTTTGGTTTTGGGGGACTACCGGATTACAATTTTTATTCATTGAAGTTTGTTATTTGAAATTATGTTCAGATAATTACTTTCATTTATTTACACAAATATTTTATAATTTTCAAATTAATTCATTTGCTTTTGGAATCTCTCTTGACCAATTTGTGAGTTTTCTATTTTGAATTAGATTTAGCAATGGTTTCTCATTAGACCCTCAATCTTCTTCGGCATCTTATGATTTGATGGGTTCTCATTAGACCTCAATATATCAAATTTATTTATAGTTTATTTAGAAAAATTTTTTACAATAATTTTTACTTCTATACTCATGTTGGATAGCTTGAGTTCTGTGTCCACTTGAATTGTCATTTGTCACTTGTTAGTTTTAAATTGAAGTAGTGTCACTTCGTCTTCCCGTCTACTAACACGTGTTCGTGTAGTGGCTGAAGAATTTAATTAAAATTAAAAATGTTCATAATATGAAGACAGTTTAACCCCAATCAGGGGAAAATTTTTTAAAATAATTTAAAATTTAATGTAATTTTAACAGTGACGTTATTGTGTTGTAGAAATTTGACTAAGTTTCTTGTTTCATATCTGACGAGTAAGTAATTCTTTACTAATTTCTTTAAAAAAAAAAGTTTCCAACGATTATTGCTTACTTGCAGGTATGGCACTGATGATGGCCTAACAGCCGAAAGCGCTTTGCAATATTAAATAAAAATTTTACACAGGATACAAAAATGTTTTCTTGAAATTTCATATTTGTTAATATTAAATCATTTTTTTCCAATTTTCAGACTTGTTACAGAATAAAAATTCTAAATAATGACTGAAGAGCTTCCACTGTGGTCTGAACAACAATGCATTGATTATGATGAGGAACGTGTATAGGATACATTAAAACAAGCTGTAGAAGTCGCATAATAATTGTTCCAAGAATTAACTACACAACCCAAAGGCAATTTAACGGTCCGTCTAAATCCCGGTCAGTGCAATTTCCACTTGGAATTCTTATTTTTAACATCAGAGAAAATCGTATAAACTGGATTATGTTTAACGTAAATTTATGGAATACAACTGTAAGCCAGATAAGCATCTAGCGCGAAAGGAATTAATAGGAATACCCACCCTAATCTCTATCTTGTTCATTTTCATCGAAACCAAATAAATATTAAATTATCTTTGGAATAATAATATTACCTTAAGTGGATTGTGCGGTGGCTCTGGGGAATTTTAAATATTCAGGGTTGGTATTGCCCTAGATTTCGACTTCGTCCACGTATAGACGACCAGCTAGCCTATTTTATTAAACTGATTAGTTTTGTGTTGAATAAGATATCACTGGAAATGAACCTTTTAAGAATGGATTTGTGCTAACCAATTAAAAGAATGGAGGAAATGAAAAGTTTTAGGTGTTGGCCCAAAGACATTTTATGCATATTTTCGTATGTAAATGTACAAAAATGAATGAAACTGTGAAATATTCAAGCTAAAGACGGTCAATAATTGGAAGAATAAATGAAAAATTAATTTTAAAAACCATGAGTTTTGTATTTAACCTTCCGTAGCTAATATGATTAATTTTAACAAGAAAGCTAAGATCCGTCTCTGAAACCGACTGAGAAAAACCTAACTAACAAGTGGGAAAAAATAAGACCTTGAAATGTTATACTTTAGGGTAAGGTGGTTAAAAAAGAAAAAAATGAAAAAATTGTATTTGTTACACGATTTTTAATGAGTTTAAAATAACAAACAAATTGGGGTCCACTAGTCCTAGAAAATCAGCAATTGATGATGGCCAAGAGCGTTCGCGATTTCTTTGGGAATAATCGGAAATTTTCTTAGGCGTCGGTTTCACAGACGCCGTGTTAGCTACGGAAGGTTAAGTTGGCAGTAATGGATATCTATGGCTTCTAGGCCAAGAGCCGGGTATTTTTCGTAAGAAATGTACGGGAACAGGTATTTTCTTTTTATGAAAATGTTCAAGGGTGTCCCCTGAATCTAAATCCCAATTGGCGTCATGGGGGGGGCTTCACTTCAGCCGCCATCTTGAAAAACACGTTTTAATAAATATCTCGCGAACCACGCATTGTACGACAAAAATTGTAGATCATTAATGTAGATATCAATATTTGCCATCTTTTTTATTCGAAGCTTTTTTTTGTATAACGCATAGGTTTTCAATTATAGCCCTCAAAACTTTTTTCAATTTAGTTTTCGCTAAATATTTGGTTTATGGTCCATGATAAATTGAAAATGGTGGTAACTGAATTGTGTAGAGTATGAATTTTCCTATAAATTTCATATGAAACTCTTTCCCGTAGCATTTATAGTTTAGGAGCTGCAGCTTAGTAAAACTTGCACCTCGTACATTATCAGTGGCAATATTGCTCGTTGTATACGAAGACCATTTCATAACGCATAAAATGGCATGAAGTGTTCAAAAAAATGTCAACACAGCTGTGTAACGAATCAAGTAAAATTATAAAAAATGTGGAGAACAACTTATAATTTATCGATCTTTATTGTTGCTTAAAACGATATCATCATATAAAAGATTGTCAATGTAGCAAAAAACAATAGTGCATCACGCTACATCGTAAGAATTGTTATTGTTATTCTTAATATTATTATTATTATTAATTAACGTTATGCTTGTATTATGCTATATTATATTGTACAGTATTATATTAAAGAAGAATTTGAAGGTTGGTATTCAATTTGTAGTACAAAACTGACGCGTCTACGACAATTTCAATACACAAAGAGATTTGACGTTGAACGTACTGGTCACACGGCTGCAAGCATGCGCAGTAGCTACATGTTGTTTTGGCCCCGCATGTTGAGGTGCGCATGCGTCTATGCAGCTTTTAACAGGAGCGGGTAAACATACAACACGGCTCCACCCACCACGTCAAATTTTATAGTTGAGGTGCGCATGCGTCCAAGCAGCCTTTAAACCTCTATTCGATGTGACTGAATGTGAGCTGATTAGCTCAGTTGGTAGGGTATTGAGCTTACAACTCAGAGGTCGTAGGTTCGAAACCCGGTTGGGTGCTGGGTTTTTTTGTTTTTTTTTTAGTTTTTTATTCATTATTTTCTAGTATTACTATACATAGTTACACTTTGATCAACCGGGTTTGGGCCTGGGTTTTCTTGTTTTTTTTTTAGTTTTATATTTCTTATTTTCGGATATTTCTATTCATAGTTACACTTCGATCAACCTGGTTTGGGCCTTGTTTTTTTTTAGTTTTATATTTCTGATATTTACATATTTATTTCAATATTGTTATGTTACTACTAAATTTGGCAAAGTCTTGAGTCATGCGCAGTTGAAGGAGCAGTGTTGTATGTTTACCCGCTCCTCTTTTATACATACTGAGCTAACAACCAAGAGTTCCTAGGTTCGAAGCCCGTTTTGGACCTGGGTTTTTCCCCTTTCTCAAAAAAATTTTTACATATTTATGCTTATAAATCAAATAAGTAACGAGAGAAAACTAGACGCAACATGAAGAACAAAATAAATTATAACACACAATTCGAAAAATATATACAATTTCCTTCATATCTGGCAACATGTAGTTACTGCGCATGCTTGCAGCCCTATGACCGGTACGTTTAACGCTAAGTTAGAAACAGGCGAGGGAACGACCCTAGCGCATGATGAATATACAGCATTATAATCTCGTTATAATCTCATTTACAGCGTAATAGCTCCTAAACTATAAATGCTACAGGAGAAAGTTTCTAATAAAATTATTAAATCTACAATAATGATCAACAATTTTTGTCGCACGATGCGCGGTTCGCGAAATATTGATTAAAACGTGTTTTTCAAGATGGCGGCTGAAGTGAAGCCCCCCCATGACGCCAACTTGGATTTACATTCAGGGGACACCCCTGAACATATTAAAAAAATACCTATTCCCGTACTATGGTTTTAAATGAAACTAACTGTTTTTTAAATGACTCCACAATATATTTGTAAAAATAGGTAAATTGCAAGTAAATTGACAATTGTTTCGATATAAATATCATCATCATTGTCAATTTACTTGCAATTTACCTATTTTTACAAATATATTGTGGAGTCATTTAAAAAACAGTTAGTTTCATTTAAAACCATATGATGAGTAGATTCCACGAAGTGAGGGTTTATACAGTTAACTCTATTCCCGTACATTTTTTTCAGAACCTACTTTTTTGGCTGGGGCTCTAGGACTATTCACCTAATCTGTCAATTGATACTATTGACATTTTACATTTAATTAACAGTTTTCTTTGCTGTCAGTCTCTTGCTTCACTTAAATGTCTTGTTATTCTTTTTTTAGATGTATATAGTCCTCAGTCAAACATTTTTCTACCTCCACAAACCTTTTGATTTAACCTTGAAGTTTTGATAACGTTTTTCATTTGATACGTGCCCAGAAACTTAAGTAGCCTCAACAACAAAACACGCTCAAACTTCCGTAATAATTTTCAGCAGTGCAAACAGCACTTCCGGTGTGTTAAAATAAATAATTGAATTCTGTAAACTCAACTTTTCCAGACAAACATCTCGATCTATTAGGTGGTATTAAAAAAGTGTCGTATCGATCTGTTGAAGACAGAACACTTTTATCTATTTCTCAAGGTTATTTATAGTATTTTTATAAGACATGCAGATCACGTTCGGGATTCAGGTTTTTCTTCGACATAGTGACAGAGCTTATGGACATGGATACGAAACAAAATAATTTTGATCTACTTTATAAAACACGTGCACGGTGAATAAAAAAAAGGTTCAGTGAATTTCGTTATTTAAATTGGAATTGGAAATGTAAGTAAATATAAGGAATTACCACTTATTAGGTTAGGTTTGTCGATCTACTCCACTACGACTCCCAAGTGTCTATTGTGGCTCATATATTCTACCGCACAAATTCAGCTTCTTAATAAAGCTGATTAGTTTATTTGGTGATGTTTGTTGTTTCTTGGTGGTAAAACAGTTTGCATTTTCGTTGTCAGTATTTTCATAAACGAGAGTCTTTGACACCAATTTCGACGTTACTTGTACAGACAGTCTTGGATTATCATAAGGGTAAAAAAATTAAAGTTATTAGAAAAAACATAAAACCAGTTTTGTAACTATTTCCTTATAGAATTTGAGATGCACAGGATATAAGGAAACATTTGAAATATTTAAAATATTAGAGTGCCTTTATCAAAAAAATATATCTCAAATAGAATTTGATAAGTATGCGAAAAACCTTATAACTTCTTATCCCGAAGATTTAGAAGACTCATTTATTTCTGAGTGTTTGCATTTCAATCGATATATACAAAAAAATTACATTCATTTACTTCAGAAAATAAAAGTGGTAGAAGCCAATTTTGGTGTTTATGTGAACAGAAGAATACAACAAACATTGTTCACAGTAAAGATGGTATTATTATACAAATGTCAAATTTAATAAGGACAAAGAATCTACAGAATGGTTTCCCCAATTTGGACATTGCGTTTAGGATGTACCTCTGTTTGTTTGTGACTAATTGTTCGGCCGAAAGGTCTTTTTCTGTGATGGAACGAATTAAAAGTTTTCTGAGGTCAACAATATCAAATGAAAAACTGAATCATTTAGCAATTCTACACATTGAAGCACATCTAGTGAATACCTTCAATGTTTTTCTGCTCTTTAGCACCATTAATTTATTTATAACATGTGTGTAGTGTAACATTGTAGTGCAATGACATGGGATAGGGGCGGCCGAAATTTGGGGCCCACATCGGCATTGCACTTTAATCCGGCCCTGTGTACAGAGCGTTCTATACTAGCTTTCCAATAGGGTATTTGATTAGGGTTTTAGTTTTTGAAAAATTATTGAGCATCTTCAGAAAGCATACAGTTTATTTTGAAAAAATATTTGTGATGGATTGGGTTGTAGCATTATTTAAGGGGAATCTATCGGCAGCGATTTGACAAAATATCGAAGTATTTTTGGCAAAGAATTTTGAGGTAATGGATGTATTGAAAATTAAGAAAAAAATATATCATGTAGATTAATGTTGAACTTAGAGTTCTCACCGAATAAAAACTTTGAAATGCTAACCAAATTTTGTTCAAAAAAATACGAATCATGAGGTAATTACACATATTAAGCAAAGTTTGAGCCCTTGTAAAGAATTAAATATGGATTAAATGGAAAAACTAATTGGTAAGAAGTCTAATTTGAAGCTTTATGAATACTATATAAAAATCTCAGAATCCTCAAATTACTTATGACCGTACAATTCCTTATTGACATTCGGTTGCTACCACTAAAATATCGGATAAAAATCCATCTCTCGCTTTTCCATCCTTCTATGACTGACATTGTCTATCTGCTTCGGTAGTCGCGTGCCGTTCCATTGTTGATACAACGCTCGCCGGTCTCGGCGGTCTCCCAGTTCAGTACTGACGAAGCTTATAGAGTAGTACGTGAACCAAAATCCGCTTGGACCGCTTGACTACCTACATGTTGCGGAGCTTTCATATTTCTAATAAAATTTTCGTTATGTGAACTTAAACGTGAGGACGTAGGGAAACAAAAAAATATACAAAGCATAATTGTGCAAGGTCGAATTTGGTAGATGCCCCTTAAACTAGTTTCACGTCAGCTCTGCTCAGCACCAGCTGGCCTTATTGGAGTTTATATTACGATTAAACTCAATACTAATTAACCCAGTGAACAATGGAAT
Organism: Galerucella pusilla; assembly: GCA_910591695.1. Taxonomy (NCBI): domain Eukaryota; kingdom Metazoa; phylum Arthropoda; class Insecta; order Coleoptera; family Chrysomelidae; genus Galerucella; species Galerucella pusilla. Next base: position 158,280 of record CAJUYI010000121.1, read on the forward strand.
GCTAAGTACATCCTTTGGTAATGCGTCTTATGTAATTTCTCGTTCATCCTTTTCAGGAAGAGCCTAGTATATTTTAAGCAAGTGTCCCCAAAGCTGTGTATTCTGAACACGTCCTTCGTACATGCGATCACATCCTGTTTCAGCATATTTTTTATCGCATGTGAATAACACATTCTTTGGAAGAGTTCTTCAATTAGTTATAGAATATGCGCAGCACATGCCATTTAGGTATCTAGCTACTATGTTGACTCTGCATATTTTTCACTTTTTGAGTATAATATATTTTAGTGAAGTTGGATATATGCAGCATCAACTGAACTTTATATTGTGTACTTCTAATTATGTGTTAGGTGTTAATGAATGTTTGGTATCAAGTAGTGATGTAATTTATCTGGTTGTCTTAATCTGTAGATACAGTAGCAGAAATTATTTATTTAATCTGTTTGGCTTCTACACACTGTATGAAATCATTATTAGGACATTTAATATTAATTTTCTTAATTAACAGTGCTTGCTTTCAAAATTCAAAAATATCTTCAATCTCTTTTTTTCTCATTCAAATTTTTTTTCTCAATATCATCAGTACGCCCCTGTAGGACGTATTTTCCTATAGCGACACTCCACACACATTTATATTTCACTTAGATTTCATTGGATTATCTTGGATGGGAAACGTGGAGATTTGTGGACGATTTTTTTCTTCTAGCTTTGTTTCTGTTTCTACGCTCCTCGAACTCCGCAAGTGTGGGAAATTGTCGATTTTATTTCTTGCCGTTAAATTCCTGCCTTCATGTTAAGGGAGATCAACTAATCGAGGATTATAAATTAATTGAATAGTGTTTTATTAGTTGTAAATAATGTACAGGGTGTTTATCAAGAGATGAAATGTATCCTGAAAAATACATTTCAAAAATAAAATTAGTTAAAAATTAATTTATGGCGGAATAAATAACAGGTCCATTTTCTACCTGAAATCCCTGACGCCTATGGTGGATAATAAGCGAAGGTTGAAGATGGCGTCGTCTTTCTTACGCACTACTCATTTCTTGACTACAATTTAATGAGCATGAAATCTAAATGATAATTTGATTTGGACTTAATTAACGTTACGTACTGCCAGCGATGGTGACAAGAAGAGGAGAAATACTTAGGGTAGAAGAATCTGTACAAGATTATGTTGCCATTTCACCGGTTAAAATTGAATTATTAAAAGTAGAGATTCAAAATAATTTTTCGAAACAATCTATCATCAGTGTCAGATGGTTTAATGTTTGTTAATATTATGAACAAAATTATTGTCAGTGCTAATACTTCCATTCTTTATTGTTATATTATCTTCGATTACTTCATTTATATCAAAATTTAGCTACGAACTTTTCTAATTCCACTATTCACCTTGAACTTTATATTGTTAAGCTTGGGATTAATCGCGGTTTCACAGAAGTAGACATGCAAATTTTTTCTCTAAAAGAAAAAGAAACCATCGGAGAATAGAAATGGAGGCACCCTCATTATTTAGATTAAGCAGAAACATGTTATGGGAGGATCTAAGGGATACACTTATTACACCCAACGAAGATTCATGGGTCAAAGAATCATGGTCACAGAGGGAGAATTTATGCAAATAATTGGGACAATAAAATTTTGGTTTCTTGTTGAATTCCAGATTCCCGGTATTACTGTTGTGGACCCTTGTTGTATTGTTTTCGGGAATTTATTATGTTCTCTATCTAGGGATTGTGCTGCAAACCAGAACTAATCTCAAAGAGATTTTCGAACTAATATGAATAACCTAGTTGAAAAAAAGCTCTGGGAAATACAGGTTGCCGTTGGTCTTACTAGTACGACCTCAAGGGTTTGGTGCCGGGTTGGCCTGTATCTACCTGAATATTCAAAACTATTTTTCGAATATGTAAAATTGAATTCAAACGTAGACGTGTCCCAGCATTTTCTTCTAACCACGCACTGTATATGTTTTCTAACTACGTCCCAATCAGGTCCCCTCTCATGCATTCAAATACTATTTCTTTAGTCCTATGCCGTTTTTCTACAAAAGTATGTGTCCCAGATCTACCGTTATTTTGTAAATTTTCCCACGTTTTCCCAAAATTTAACATTGTAGTCAATAAAGGCGATATATCAGCGGCGCTCTTAAAGGGCCACAGCCGTTACAATGCGAATTACTGGCCCTAATAAAACACCGCCTGCTCTGATTACAAAATGTAATAAAGATGGAGCAGCTTGTCCGTTCGCCATAGAAAATTCCAGTTCCGGAAAACTAGGGAACAATGTACTGAGAAAAGAGTGATTAAGCAGCGTTGCAAAAGGTACAGGGTAAGTTTCAGTTTACGGGGGAAATTGTTTACTGCAAAATTCAATACTTGAGGGATTTTTGTTTATTTATAAATAACCAGGGCGCGAAATACTAATAACAAGCAAGGGATGTACGCAGAATATGTATATTTGCAGCCTTATAGAAGAAAAAGATTACTTAATACTTAGATTTCTTATAGATTTCCTTGAAGAACTAGAAAGACACTCGAGAGACCCATAATATGAAGTCTTCAATGAACAGATAAATCTAGGAATCATTTAATCACGCCTTTCGTAAGTCGCTCTAAGCTTTAAGAAGCTCTCATGTAGTTTTCCGCCTTAATCCAGCAGTGCCCCTGGTGTGACCTGTGATTCTCCAGTGTCAAAATCTACATTCTTCTTACTCCAGCGCAGTGCAACAGTAAACTCATTCTACAATTTGAGTTTTATGCTTACTAGATTTTTCCCATTCATCTGGCTTTTTTTGGCTTCACCTATTTCTTCTAAAATTATGTCGATGGTACCACCAGGAACATACTGAAGCTGTATTAATGCTAATACTCCAGAAGAGTTCCCTTCCTCAAAAGGGTGTTCATTGTCCAGCCCCATTTTTTTCTAGTACTGAGATGTAGTAGGAATCAATAAATCGTTGCTAAGCATGCATTTATTGGAAATCTTCAAAAAGTGTGAAACTGTATAAAACATTTCAAATTGTATAATAAATTGTACTAACAACCATTGATGGTAGTTGAACAATTTATCATAGACTAAGACGTTCTGTATACATGAGTATTGTCAGTGTTTCCTTAATATTATATATATCGTGAAGTTAAGCTGATACCTTCCTCGTAAGCAACGCAACCCACACGTACAATCCGGATGAATATAAGTACACAAGGCGGTTGAAGGTATACAATGGCACCGCAATGATCCTAACGAGCTCGTATTCGCCAAGGAAATTAATCGTGAAGAGGAAACAGAAACGGATCCAGAAACGATTTACCGACAAATTTACTGTCATTTGATTGAAAATAAATTCTACATAATAATATGCTTATATTTTGAAATTGCAGCTTTTATCAGCGAAGTTATTGGATAATTGGGAGCAGAAATAGGGAAAATAAATTTGGAAAATTCCATATCTTCAGCGTTTTTCAAGTTATGGCAATGAAACTTCGTAGAAAATAAGTTCCTTGTATACACTCTATGTGGACGAAGAGAAGTTACCATGGAACAATCACTTTTGTTGCAATTACAATTTTCTAATGCAATATTTTGCAGTAGATCTGCTGCATTAGTGGAAAAGGAAGTACTGCAAGCGCCAAGGCGAACCCGCCCCCATGCGCATAAACTCATTTTCAATGTTACTTCCCACTACAGCTCTTGCAAGACATATAAATGCTCTGTACATAGGCATATCATTAGTTGTTCTCCAATTCTGTTGGCGTATGGCATTGTCTAAATAGTTTCTGTGTTATAGGTACGCCACTGACCGGCAAGGGGCCTAGCATAGTCCATGAGTAATTTAGTTGGGAGAGTCCATACCTGCGCGTTCGATCACCATCACGTTTGGAATTTGCAGTGTGTAGATTATGGAAAACAGGAGGCACCACAAAATCCCAAGAAGCAGACTGGATAAAACGGCAAGATTTGCCTAAACTGAACCCTGTAGATATCCTGGATATCCTTCAAAGAATAAAACTAAAGAAACAAAAGGGATATGGTTTTAAATGAAACTAACTGTTTCTAAATTTTTACGATCTCGGAGTAAGTTCTTGCAGCATGATTCACGGAACACACGCAGCCACTAATTATAAGTCCATTTTCTCTCGTATCTATTTTGTTTCGCAGTCCATTTTGCATGTGAACACCAAGTGATATTTCCCAAAGACCTTCGTCGTAATTACATGAATATATCATAGAAGTAAAGTACCCGTAGTAAGAAAGGGCGCACACCTTCATACCTCTACACTCCAAACTGCACAGAACACTAATTCCGGAATATGCAAACAACTTGACTCGGAACTAATAAATAATGAATGTAATAATCATAGAATCCCGCGGCAATTTCATGGAATATAACTTGGATTACCTAGTTCGGCGTTCGAATGTAATTAGCGTTACATATTCGGTATGCGTGAATAAGTGTCTGTCATTTCTCCTTCTGCCATACAGAAATACATTGAATTTGTGTGGACCGGATCAAGGTCTTACTCGTAAACTACTATATTATCCAAAATTCCAGTTATAACGAGAGATGCTAGCAGCGACGGAGGAGTGGAGAGGCCCTGTCCAATTAATGGATAGGGCAATGTATAGTCTAGGGGTTGGCAAAACTTCTGGACGTTTTTTGTTTATCAACATTATATTTGTCATAAATGACAGTTGATGCATTTCCATTCTAATAGGAAAATGACGAATGTTGATCGCTCCAGTAGCATTACGTTGGGATGGAGGATACCATTAAGGGATAAAGATTTTTCAACATTCGATGGATTTGAGAGTTGTCTTCTAGCAATTAAATATAAATTGACGAGTTATTTCAGGTTGTTATCGTTGCAGGCTCTGTATATTTTGACAGGGACCCGATTCTTACAACTGTTAATCTATACTGAATGAGATTAGGCATTCACCACACTCTATTCCACGTGTCCAAATTGGAATGTATTCATACAATTAACCAGTTTGTATTCGTTTATTTTGGTATCCAGTACATTGTTGTCAGTTTTGGTCACACACACACACACACACACACACACACACACACACAAGTGCAATAGTAATGTCCACCAATGTAGACTTAGACTAATCTCAATACAAGATTGCTGTGTTAGTAGAGATAGTATTAGCAGTACCTATAAAAAGAATACAGACACAAGTAGGTACATAGTTTGGTAACCGCATCACGAGGATTTTACTTGAGTTTATAACTTTCGATCGATGGGATATTTGGATTGGATATTTGGAAGCACATTGGATAGAAACTACTTCCACAAATTGTTAATAATAGTGTTCTATGGGAAAAGAATTTACAGTAACTTTCTGCAAAGCTTATTCCAAAATTAACTATGGTATTCTAAAAAGACACGTCTAAGATGTAATTTTCCAGTTTTGTTCTCAGTATGTTCTAATACAATTTAACTATAAACCAGGAACCAAACACTCTGAAAGCTTGAGAAAAACCCCAAGGATCTTTCAAGCGAAAATCCACGCCATAACAAAGTTCGCCCAGTTCTTTATTGATAAAGGATACAGAAGACAAAGGAATTTCGGATAGTCAAGCAGCCATTAAAGCACTGAGCTCTTGTGTAATCAGTTCCAAAAAGGTGTGGGAATGCCTAGACAAACTCAATGAACTAGGCGAGAACACCTTACTATGGATTCCAGGACACACTGGAATAGAAGGACATGAAATATCAGATGAACTAGCAGAGAGGGGGACTGAAATACCTTTCTGGAGGACTGAATACTTTTGCGGAATTGAAACGTTAACTTTGTAAGTTAACATTTCAGGTATTAATAATTGCTAAAATCATTTTAGAATTTTGATTTTTGGTGGAATGGTTTATAAATATTTCCAAAAAATTTTTCATTCAAATAATTAATAAATTATTTCTCTTTTCTGATTCGTGGTGGAATAAACTACGAAACCTAAAATCAGGATTCTTAATGTATTTTACCGCGAAATTTAAAATTTGAAATGATCCTTAAATAAGAATGAGGAAGGTCACGGCGTGGCTTCTCTCATCGTTTGTCGACGATACAACAACTGTGCAGTAATCCACGTGAAACTTAGTTTGTTGAAATTTAAAATCTTTCCTGCTTTTGTTACTTGAGTATCTGGATTACTGGTACGTTTTTTTTCTATTTGCTAATTTCACATTTTAATAATTTTTTTTCTAAATCACTAATTTTCTATAAATATTTTCTTACAAAATGGCTACCCATTTTGAGAGCCACATTTCCTCTCCTATCCAGCCAAGGATATTTTTAAATATTATGAAATTGTTTTTTTTTGAATAATTCAGATATTTGTCCAGGATGAATCCTTAAGTTCAATCAGTATATTGTAATTTTTTTGCACTGGACAGATATCCTTGTTAGCTTCATATTTTTTTTGTAACCTTTTTTTTATATACCGGTATGTTTTATAGCACAGTTTCTGGGGCACAATACCTAGAAGGCTGGTAGTACCTACCTGCAAAATTAATAGTACCGGAAAAACAGTACCTAAATAAATATAGTACCTGAAAAATTAATAGTACCGGAAAAACAGTACCTAAATAAATACAGTACCTGGAAAACTAACAGTACCTGGAAAACTAGCAGTGCCTGGTAGACAAAAAGTTTTTTTAAACCTTCCAGAAGCGGTTTCATGGTGAAACTACAATAAGTCAATAGTGGGAGACCACAGTCCCAGGCTAAGTTGCAGATTTCTCCAGCTGTACTGGATAATATCTCCATCGTCATCATCTTCAAAAGTAGTCTATACTCTAAGTATTTATTTTTTTATTTATATCTTACTAACCTATTTTGTTTGTAATTGGAATTTAATATATACATTATTTTACTTCTTTAGTTTTATTTATTATACAGAAACGTATTTTTTCATTTTTCTCTTAACAGATTAAAGTTAGCCAACTCTTAAATTTGATTTTGTTTCTAATTTTCTTTTAGGAAAGAAAATTAGTGGCGCCCTAAAATTGCCTTCTCTTTTCTTTTCTAATTTTTTTGTTTAAGATCAATTAGTAACTAAGTCCTAGTTGCTACCAAATTTAAGTGGTTGGTTAGGCAAGAACCTACAATACAACCTAAAATCTTTTTTTTTTTTTCAAATTTAAAAACCTAGTTTTTCATCATCCTCCAACTTTAAACTTTAATTGTTTCATTAGCGCCCAACAGATATTGTTTCTTTGGTGCTCAAACAATAAGGGTTTCAGAATCTGTCCCAACGTAATATTGGAAGAAATAGGTAAAGCCGAGGAAAGATCTGACCATTGGAAAGATCTAGTAGGGCCTACACAATCAAAGACTCTTCTGGTGACTACAACCTGTTGAGATCAAATGAATGCATAAGTCAAAGTAAAACTGCGCTAAGAGTTTTAACAGAGATCCTAACGGGACATTGTCGCCTGAATGGGTACCTGAAAAAGCTCAAAATAGTGGAGGAAGAAGAATGTAGATTTTGTGGCATGGAAGAAGAATGTAGATTTTGTGGCATGGAAGAAGAAACCATCCACATACTTTCAACTGCACAGCACTTCAGAATCCTAGAGCACAGCACCTGGGATATTACTGGATAGAAGAGGAACATTTACCCAAGTTGAAGCCTGCAGATATCCTAAAATTCCTCCGGGAAATAGGAATAAAAGAGTTTCTGAGACTCTCCTCAGAAACTAAGTAGAAGTAAGGGGGCACAATACATATTTCAGGTCTCAGAGAATGTCACCCCAAAATACATACATACATACGACTATAAACTTGAAGACAAAACTAAATCAAAAGGGATCGATTTTTTGAGGAGAAATAATTCATGTAATTGAGTTAAGAAGTTTCCAGTCTGTTCAAATATTCTTATCTGTGAAAGAGTACCAAGAGCAGAAGTTTTTGAAACCATATTAATATAGTTAATACGACAATACATTTCCTGATGTACTCTCTAACAACGGACGCGAAGTCAATGGTTTTTGGAATATTGCCAGCCTTGCGGCTAGATCTTCATTATTGCGACAATAACTATTCAATTATTAGACATTTGTGGGTGTCGAGCAATTACGTTTCTGCAACGTTTCCATTCTGGTCTGCTGTCAGCGAATAATAAAAACGATAATCCGACCAGAATGCAAAAGCATGAGACACAATTTATGGGATTTAATCATGGAAAATAGCGGAAAAATAAAAAAGTTCGATTTATAACTCGAATTAACCTATGGAACCCTTCGGTGGATTTAATCTTGACCCAAATTTGAGGTTTTGCTGTATTTCAGTGAATTACATTATTTCAGGACGTATATTTCAACCAATGGTGATATAGCTCAAAGAACGTATTTGCATAGAGAATAAACAATTTAATGGATAGCAACAAAAAAATTAGTTAAGCAGAAAACGTCCAACACAAAAATTATGAAAAATGAGCTTTTGCTGCATAGGCCAGACGATAGAGGTAACAACTACAAGTAATTAGCAATACGGCTGATGTTTTTTTCATAAGTAACTTACCAGTCTATCGATTTCCAATTTCAATATTTCGCGCTGGAAGGGAGGTAGAGGAAAATAAAAAATACCACCGTGTAGTCGGAGTGTTTTGCAACAAAAAAGGTTTCCTGCGTTTCTTTCGTCCGAGCAATGGTTTGTCCGGAAAAAATTCGGTAAACTAAGTAATATGTGTTCCGCATCCACGCGACTCTATTTTCTGAAGCGCGTCGTGAGTACAGTATAAACTATTGTACAGTTATAATGTAGATATAAATAATTGTATTAGGGCGTTTTGAAGAGGGAAGTCTCAGCTTTAAGATGACATTTTTTTGTCATAGCACATAATCACTTTCAGCAAATTACTCATATAAATATTATATTCTAATCAAAAACCAAGAATCTCAATAAAAAATATATTATATAATAAGGTGGCATTGGATCAATTTTTCGAAGGATGGAAACTGTTATTTAGGAGGTCTGTTCCATGGATAAAATTCAAGGATAATTAATTTTTCCTAATTACGAAATACGCCACTTTTCATTATCTTGTGAATTTTAGGAATCTTGAATTTACAGGAAATTATATATATTAAGTACTGTAACTTCAATAAAACTGGAGTGATTTTGATGGGGTTTGCGTGGAAATGTTGGAGAAACTTCTAAGATCAAGAATATATAATCACAAAATTTATTTAACTCACATACATTTTTGTATTCAATGATTTTTTGTATTATAAGCGAAAATAGCCATTTTTATAGATTCGGGTAGGAATCTTCTTTATTTGTTCAAAACAAAATTTGATACTCCTGTATTATGAAGATTAATATTCAACGAACAAAATGTATATAGTAAGAAGGAATAAAAGATGATTAATATATAATTTTAAGATATAATTTTAATTTTTTGCATACCCTTTTCCAATAAAAATATGTAAAAATTAATTTATCACCTTTTATTGATTATTTACAACCTTAACTCTTACCAAAGATTGAAAAAAAAAATTTTGATCGAATTTTTATATTTTTTCCGCAATTCAGAAAGTAGGTCTTTCGCCGTGCAGCAGAGTCGCGCGGATGCGGAACACATACTTGGTTTGCCGAGTTTTTTCCGGACAAACCATTGATCGGACGAAAAAATCGCAGGAGACCTTTTTCATAGCTAAACACTTCCCCTATACGGTGGTATTTTTCATTTTTCTCCACCTTCCTCCTAGCGTGAAATATTTTTTATTATTTTTTGATTTTTTTTTCAATTTGGGAAATCGATAGACTGGTGAACTTTTTTTATATTAATCTAAATACTTCAAGCCGTATTGCTAATTACTTGTACTTTTGGTCTAAAATTAACCATACCGACTGGCCTAGTAACAAACTTTAAAGATGTCGTTTCAATAAATAACACAAATCGTCCAGTGATAAATTTTTTTCTAGCCATTTTCTTTAAAATTCTAACCTACATATGTCACCGGGCGCCACGTAAATGGGCGCCAAAATGGGTATTGGAACTAATTAGGTATTTAATTTTATTTTGATATGAGCTGATGTATCCGAAATACATTTGCTAGATTGAATTTTGGAGCATCACAAATATCTTCATTACAAACTAGTTAGCAAGCATAATTTCGACGCCAAAAACGTATCGATTTCAAACAGTATTCGCGCTACTTTATCATTTCCTTAGGAACAGAACGGTTATGAATTCTCATTATCAGCATAAATTTTCATTTATTCCGATTCGAATCAATGCCATAATTACCCGGTAAATATGAATTTTGAATTATTTTAGTATATAATGCGTAATTCTGATAACTGAGATAATTACATTTGAAATTTCATTAAGTTCACTGAATTAGAATAAATTAAATTTAAATCCGAAATCAATTTTAGGAATCAACCAATAAATAAATTTGATTTCAATGGAGGCTTTATAATCTGTTTGAGGTTACTATATCAGTGACCTACGATAAATTTGAGGGAACAAAAGCTTAATAATTATAATTAATTTAGGATTTAAATGGAAATGTGGGTGATTTCACATGTTCTACCACGCTAATATATTTCAAATTGAAGGAAAATCCTCATTGAAGCCAAATATTCAGAGTGATTTCAAGAGAACCATTTACTATAAGCTATTGAAAAAATGTTGAAATAGGCTCACAGCACTTAGGCCACATGTGACCCATTGTACATCCTCCCGAGGAGTTGTTCTCCCAGGTCATCGTCCATACTGTCCTTCCCAGGAAGGTGGTCAGCTCACTATGAGAAATCTCCTTTATATCAGCAGGTATAGGCAAAGACTCACCGAACACACACTATCTTATTGACGACTCCGGGCACTCGCATAAGACATGCCTGACAGTTTCATCTTTCTGTTCACACATCCTGCATAGAGTTGTGTCCACTAGCCCCATAGTATGGAGGTGTTTCCTTAGTTGACAGTGGCCAGTCAGAAATCCTACTGTTAAACGTAGATTTTTCCTGGTCATCGCCAAATATTTCTTCGACGCCAGCTTCCCAGCTTGCCATTCTGGCAAGACTGCATCCTTTTATTCCATCCCATCTCTTGATGGATTGAGCATGGGTGTAACGTTTGGCTAGTTCCGCAATTGTCGTCAGGCCGTAGGTGTCACTGGGTCCTCCAAAATACATACATATATACACCAACAGATACCATCTGGCCTCTTCTGAGGTTTATTCTTTCATTAGTTAGCGACATTGAAACATACAACCACGTGTGGCACTTTTTAATTTTCTTATGTATCAAAACTAAAGCATATGTTCTGCTTCCGAAGCCTAGATGCCGTATTTATAGTCGATACGTCAAGCACTTGAGAGTCAGCTAGCATAGATACAATTTTAAAGTCACGTGCCGTATAAGAGTCACTTAAACTGAAGGATGATTTAGACGATTTCTTAGAATATGTTGAGAATGAAGAAGACAATGGACAAAGATTGGAGAAATTTGAATTAACTTGTACCTGACATTGTCCAAAACTTTTTCAATTGTCCTAAAGTTCTCATTGTCACGTCATTATTTAGCAATGGTTTCCCAAGTTTTATTTTTAATATCATTAGTAGTGCCATTAGTTCTTTTAGACTCTAACTTATCCTTAAATGTCTCAACTAATGATACAAGCTGGACCACTTTAATACGCTGTTTTCCAGACATTATTAAAATTTCTAAAATTCAAGAGGAAATTGTAAACAACTCATAGAAATGAAAATCGATGAGTGGAACCGGAACCAGGGTGGGAGATCTCTGAAGGCGCGAGGGTGCTGCCACATAGGGAGTCCTGTCAGTACTCAAATCTTTAATGTAGTGAGAGCTGTAACGACGTTAGTGGTAGTTGCAGATTCTTCCACATATATATCAGCGCTGACATCCTAACATGTTATCTATGATCCTAACCTGACAATTGCCTGACAACCACAGACCACTGCTGACAACTACAGACCAAAGTCTTAACGAATATTGTGAGTTTCTCCAGTTTTCGTAGTTGGTTTTTATTGTTTATAGTGGGACTTTTATTCTGAGAGACAATGTCGAGAATATGTAAGTATTGTGAAAGACTGTAATGTGAGGTGCACCCGGTAAGCTCTATCTTTATAAAAAACATGTTTCATCAAATGAAAAGTGACAGAAGTAGTTATTTTTCCATACAACTTTGAACTTTCCAGCATTGTTGTTGAATTCCTAACATCAATTTTTCTTCATGTTTGTCATTGAAATATGTAAAAAAAACGTTTCATTCATTGTATACTTTTTTATTCAATAAATTATACAAACTTGATGATTATTGCTTTATTTTTCTCACTTCAGGCATTGTACGGTCCATTTTTTGACATTCATTCAATTTTACTTGACTATTTTATTGTTATTATTGTAATATCAATCTAATGTTGGGTAATTTTAAATGAAATGTCAAAAAATGGACCATGAATGTCATTTTGCAATAAAAGTAAAATTACAGTAATTTTGAATATGCCGCGAAAAACTGTAAAATTACAGGAATCTTCTTTTTCGGCTTTTAGCAAAGTTCACAACCATCTGATTTTTGTTAGAGGTACTGACGGGACTCTCAAGGTGGCGCCACCCATAGAAATAAAGGGCGCCACGGGTCAGTTTCCCATCTATAAGTATTTTTTTTATCTATGCCCGGAACCACAGACAAACGTGGAACTCAAAATAAAAAATGAATAGTATTATTCCACTATAGAACACTTAACCAAGGGAGGGTCAAGTGGTTCTCAAGCGGTACTTCATTAAGGGATACTTTAGTTTCACTTTTCTTAGCGATTATAAATACTGCTAAAAACAATTAATTTTATAATTGTGAATTCCTCTTGAAGTTCCTGAATTTCTATGGAATACCATTTGACACCGACATTACTACAATACATCAACATGACGAAACAATATTTTTTCTAGTACACTGTACCATAAGATACTTCAACCTAGAATTGTAACTGGGATTGGAGAGAATGTTTTAAGTTACGATGCGGCCAAACTGCAGAGGGCACTGATCATCAACAATCGTAATGTCAAGATGTCAAAATGGAAGGAAAAATAAACAAACCACGTAAAAAACTTTGTTGTGTTTCGTTTTGCTGAGACAAAATCGGTTTCCAAAACGTAAACCTGAAGTATTTGACTTATGGATAAGAAATATTAATAATGTGAAGTTACACTCCATGCCTTCAAAACAAATATACCAAAATTCCCGTGTTTGTGTTAGACACTTTAGTGATGACTGTAAAGTACCAGGAAAAAGAGGCTGAAAAGAAAAGCTGTTCTCACTTTATTCATTCCAGGTAATTACCTAAATTTAATATTAGGTGCTAGTCTATAGGTTAATTAATAATTAGGATTCTCCTTTTATGGTGTAAAAAGTAACCTAATACTATTTCAAAAGAAGATGATATGACATTTTCAAAATTCATGAATACTAACAAGGATTCAACATTTGGTGATCCAATAATGAAAGCAGCTATATCAAATTTTGTTCTAAAAAACGCTTTCAAAGGAAAAGACACTATAGAAATGAGTATAGGTACTTCATACGTGACCCTCCTTGTTGAATTGTTTAGAACTAGATGCCAGACATGGATGAAAAAATAACACAAAATACTTATATTTTAGGAATGAAAATAGCAGAATATTGGAAAATAATCTAGTTATAGGTAGTATGTTGTGTGTTATGTCATAGGTATATGTGTTAAAAATGTTGTTATTATCACTAAATAAATATTCAATTCCCCATAGTCTTTTTATTTAAAGTATTCGTCGTTCACCATATACTTTTTCCTAGTCACACAAATTATATATTGCAAACTTTACCTTCTGCAAAAATGTTGCATTATGTTGCTTTAACTCTTACTCTGTTTTTTAGAAATACATAAATTGAATTTTTACCAAAAGAATACAAAGTGCAGCTTTTATGAAAACATATAAATTATAACTGATAGTACCAATTTCACCAAATCTTGCATCAACAAAAGTTTGCCAGATATTCTCTTATTCAGCTCTGATGCAAGATTTGGCGAAATATTATCAGTTATAATTTATATATTTTTATAAGCAGCTGAATTTTGTGTTCTTTAGGTGAACAGTCGATTTATATTTTGAAAGATAAAATTCTCCATCAACTTGATATTTAAAATTCCCGCTGAACTTTATAGTTCCTGCGGCCAAACTTCAGATGGCAGTTAAAGCAGTAGTCACTGCTGACAACATAGGAGTTACAATTCTAGGTTGAAGTATTTTATGCACTGTACACACAAAAGACTAATGAAGCTTTGAAACACCAACAAATATTTTGTATTCGTTTAGCATGAACCTTGAAATGGTTTTCAATAGTAAACTTGTGTTTTTGGGCCCCTTAAATGATTAAGAAGGTCCCATTTTCAAACGAAGTACGTCGCTTAGATACATATTTAGTTTGACGTCAAAATTGTGACATTCAGTTTATGAATAAAAAATATGAAAAGTCTAATCTAAATTACACCAAATGTGAAGAATGTGTTAGTAAAATGACTCGCACATCCAACGAAAACTTATCAAATAACGATGATGATGAACGAAAGACTACAAAAAATCCACTGAGATACAGAAAAGGTAGAATCACCAGAAATCCCTTCCTCAACTTCTTACGAGAAATTAGAAAAAACACCCAAGGATTGACTATAACAGACATAGCGGTAAAAGGTGCTGGTTTATGGAGAAAAATGGATGCGAAAGAAAAAAAGGTTTACCAAGATCAAGCTAAATCAGCATCTCCAAGACCACGTAAAAGGAGAAGAAAAAGGAGGAGTTTGCATTCGCATTCAAGCAGATGTAGATCTTACAGCAGATCTCCTAGCCGAAGCAGAAGGCCGTACCAAAGTAGAAATACAACAAGATATTGATTCCGATCATCATTTCTGTACCTTTTGTAAATTGTAATGAACATTTTATTATATTCTTCCTAAATCAAAGCTTTTACTTTTTTGAGTAGATGTTTAAATTCTATGTGTACCTTTTTTTTAAATTGTGAAGACATTTACATGCGGTAGAATATAAACTTTTACTAGATAATTTATATATTGTGGATTGTGGTTACAAACCTAGTGAAACTGCTTTAGCACTAGACCAACCAATAAATTTCTGTTAAAATAAGAATAAAATTATGTGGAAACTTGGTTTGTTTTATTGTATTTTGATCAAAGTTCAATTTATAATGCTCTGCTACTAATAATAATGTTGGAATTCTGAGAATTTACCTATAAGCTACAGAATCTGTAAGAAATAGGAACTGTAGCTTGAACCTTTACAGATTTGTAAAATTTGCTATTCTGGAACCAAATCTGTAATAGTCATAGTCACAGATATTCACCTTATAGGTTTCAACTTCACTTCTGTTTTTAATGTCACAATTCTAACCTCAAAACCATTAAAAGTATTCAACAGCTGTGTGTGTACCGACCTGGTAAACCTTAATACTAATTGATATCTTTACAGTTTGTAACAAAAGAATCGCGTAAGTAAACTACTGACATAATAAAGTTAACATGTTATTTATTTTTTTGAATATATGTAGGTATTTTGTAGAACACAAGGTGTACAAAGAAAAAGGACCAAAAATACGTCTCCAGGAGCAATTGGAGTCATACTTACAATTCTTGAAAAATGATTACATCTTTCGCAGTAATACTATAAACCCTACTTTAGATCCTAATTATTTAATACAATAGTGGGAAGAGATAGTGGCGTAATTCAAGGAGCAATTATTTAAATTAAAACTAAAAACTCTACAACTTTTCAACTAATAATCCACGAAAAATGATAATAATAATAATACAACGCTCTGTACCACACCCTGTACTGCTTACAGTGACAGATGTCCAGCCCGTGAATATTTATTAAGTAACGGGTAAGGTTAGAATCGCATTTCCTGTAACTCTTACAGATTTCGGCTTACAGGGAAAAAATCTAGTTTAGTGGTACAACGCGGATTTTGATGAAATATTTTTTTAAAGTTAATTCGAGGTCGCTGAAGACGAAAATGAGAAAAGAAATGTGCGCTCTCTTACCAAAAACGAGTTATGAATTTTTGAAAATGTGTTGGTATGAGCACTGCACTGGTTTTATTGACACATTATAACTTTTATAATGATGTGTTATAACTTTTAAAAATATATTTCATTAAAATCTGCGTTGTACCACTAAACTAGACTTTTACCAAGTATTTTTAGGTAGAATATTGGAATGCAATAAAAATTATGGCACCAAAAAAATTGGAGATTACCAGAAAATCCCAAAGACTATCCAGAAAAACAAGCACGCTAGACCATTTGGACATCAAAAAGTAGTGAAGCATTAATTTAACAATTTTCTTAGAGATGTTAAGAGAAACATAGCAGGAGTCAATTATGGAAAACTCCGTTCCGAAGTAACAGAATTGTGCAGCAGAACGGGTAAGAATGTTTTCAACTACAAAATAGATGAGAACCCTCTTTCCTGATACGCTTTCCCAATACTCCTCGGATATTTTAGAATAACTGAAAACTGTTTCCAACTGAATATATAAAAAGATAGACGTAATTCGTATTATTCAGGCAGAAAAACAGACATTCCTCAAGCTCGAACTGCCAGGAGATCGAGGAAAAGAAATAATAATTTTCAAAGGTGTAAAAGAGATAGAATTTAATCTTGCAAACGATCAAAAGCTAGAACCAAGAAATATCCCGCTACGTAAATTATTGTATGTATTAAATTGGTCAGATATCTTTCATCACATTCGTGTTGCAATAGTCGAAACAACCAGTAATCTTTTCCTAAAAGATATTGGAAAAGCAGAGCATGATGAAATACCTAGCGATTAATAATATAGCCGCAGTAACTTCAATTTTTTTTTTGAAACTCTGTATGGGCGCAGTTATAGAACAGACTGCCAAAAACAATAATCATACAGTGTACACCTAATTCCAACAGCTTTATTGTATAAATATATCGCATAGCAATGAAACCAGACTTTAAATCAAGTGAATCCTTGCACTTCCTATACAGATTACAGGTCTTCGGATTAAAGCAGCAACGGATGTATTTATTGCATATCGTTCCCATAAGCGAAGGCTTATACTAGTGTCACGCTTTACTAATAAGATTAAACAAGCATTCAACATAACGGAAATCATCTCTAACAATGATACAGTGAATTTAGAAGGCAAATGGATGGTTATAGTAAAGGTGATTTGGCAAAGAGACTCCACAAAGGACAAGTGCCAAGAAAATGTAGACGAGGTATACTAAAGCAAATTGCTTGTCTGCTTTACTACTATTAATGCGAAAGGACTTTCGGAGTTATTTGCATATTATTAACTTGGTCGTATCCAATTTGAGAATTTTGTTAAAAATAACATTTGTTGTGAAAAATATATAATTAGGAGACAGTAGGCAAGTTGGGGAAATTTTATAGGTCAATACAGGATGTTCAGAAAGTCTATTTCGCCAAAAGTTTCCCCTAAAGGCGGCGCCAGACATGCGGCATTCGGCGAATACCGAGCGACTGCTCGCAAAGTAGCGAATGTGTGGACGGGTTGATCGCTACTTGCCGATGACCAATTTTAGTATTTGTGCAGTGCTCGCGTAGTTCCCGTTGTGTGTCGGTATTTCGAAGCAAAATCAAAGGAAACGAATATTTGCCGTATAACGCTCTGAATCCGCATCCAACGAATAGCGAATATCTGGTTTAGGTGCTTGTCATTTGGCGCGCACCTTGCCGAGCAACTCAACTACTTGCTACTTTGCGAGCAGTCGCTCGGTATTCACCGAATGCCGCATGTCTGGCGCCGCCTTAAGGCTAAACTCATACGGACAACAGCGACGCGACTATTTTGTGCTTCTGTTGTCGTCATCTGTCGCTGTGGTCCGTCTGAGTTTAGCCGCTATTGCATTTGCCCCGTTGAGTCAGTTTCTCAAAAAAAACCGCTACCAGCAAACTTCAAATTTGGCACATTGTATAACCCACGTTTACCATTACAAGTGGAGGGGAATAACTACTTTTTTTCTTCCAAATTTTACATTATATTCAAAATTAACCCTTTCGAGTCCATCGGGACATACGTATCCCATTCATATTGTTTGAAAGTCTGGCGTCTTAAATGTATCCCATTCACAATGTAATATGCATAATTCAGTCCTACCAGGTCTTCCCTAAGAGCTGCGCTTCAATTTACGTTTGGCAACGTCGCGTATCAACCATTTCTTTCACGTTTTCGTCTAAACTAACAGGTCTATGCGTATCCTAGCTGTGTTTTGGATTGAATTTAGGTGGCTTTTGAACGTAATTTTATGAAATTTTGTTGAATAAAGGTAAGATTGTAACAAACATTTTGTCTAAAGTTATTTTTAGTCCAATTCATTGTAATAATATGGTACCGGGACATTTTTGTTCCAGCGAACTTTTTTATTGGGTAAATTATGTCCCAACAGGCCTCTTTTTGCAGATGAGCCGAAAATATTTGACTGAAAAAGAGCTTCAAGATGCAGCAAACGCTTTGTTTGAAGAAGAAAGTGAGCCAGAAGATCCGTTCCATGATAGTGAGCAATCAGATGAATACTATGAACCCTCGGAATACGATTCTGAAGATAGCTTGTTGTTTTATACATTTTGTTTTCCTTTATCGGTTGGTTGGTATGGCCATTACTGTTTTGTTTATACTTTTTTCTGATACATTTTGTTTATACTGTTTTTTGATACATTTTGTTCACCTTTATCGGTTGCTTGGTATAGCCATTACGGTTTTGTTTATACTTTTATGGCCATGAGTTTAGTATTGCTAAAAATAAAGTTTTGTTCCATTAATTTTTTTGCGAGTTTTTTTCTTTGGTTCGTAATATTTTTAAAAATTTATAAAATATTATATGACTAAACGAATCATATTTGGACTATTGGGTCAATTATTACCCACTAAAAAAGTCGGACTGGGACAAATATATCCCAGACAAAATGGCGTCCGATGTTAAAAAAAGTTCCCATTCGTTTTTTTTTAGTAAATGAATAAAGCCTACAACAAATAAACAGATAATCTATAACCAATTCAGAGAAAAAAAATCCGGCTTGAAAGGGAAAAATTCATTTTTTAATTCAAATAATACAACCCTGTGCCGCAGAGCTCATTATTATCAGCCCTACCCGTATATACACATAATATATCTGATCCTTTAAGCGTAAATCTTCTGGAGTGGCTATGAACACGATGTCTAGCTACTAGTAGAGGAAAAAAACTTAAAACTGTGTTCTTTTCTGAAGACGAACATAATACTGTCGACGTATTATACAAGTCGAGTTTATTACCTATAAAAGTGCGAGCGCTGTGTGGAAAGTTATGACCGAAAAAAGGTGAATAGAATATTAAGTATATCTTGTTATCGTTACCTTTCCTAGAGGCTTCATCAAGAAATTACTAGATTTTCAAATAATGGTGAAATAATGGTCTAAGTTTATAAGAAGTTTATACGCAGGATAACCTTAAGGACCCATGAAGGCCAACTCTATGGCATAGCCGAAACCTCCTGTATTCTCTAGTGGATATCGATGACCCAACAGTATTTCTCGTAGGTATTTGAGCTTTTTGGGGCCAGTCAACTGACATTTATTCCATATTCTTTCTAGAGTGTAAGGAGAGGAATTTTAATATAAATTCAAGGTAAGATTTATGTCACTTCATTTTGCAACTTACTTAATCGACGCGTACCTAATTGAAACTTGGCGAGAATTTTCCCTTAATACTTTCCAGAGAAAATGGCTGTTCTCATTTCACCCTTCCTTAATGTCACGTCACCGTGGTTATATCAGCCCGAATATATGCCGCCCGGTTCGAGAGACGAGACAGAGTTTAGGAAGTGTAATATATTAAACGGTTTACTGAGTTACTTTTAGAGTTTTCACCGAAAATTCCTATTCTAAACATAACTTAGAAGAACGCTGGTAACTCTTACAAATTTTCCAAAATGGCATGTAATTCTTATTATTAATCTTCCTGGAAAGTTAATTTTATAAACCTGGAATTATTCCTTCAGTCAAATTTTGATTCATAGTTTGTTCAAAAACGTGCAAAATTGTGAGAACATTTTACTAAAAATTTCGGTGTTTCACCTAAAATGTTGCAAGGCGGAACGTGGTGCGGCTAGAATGGATTCCAGCCCACTCTGGTTTTGAAGGCAACGAGATGGCGGATGCACTGGCTGCGGAAGGGGCGACAGCTCCTTTCTGCGGGCCCGGGCCTAACAAAACAAAAAATACGCAAGGAGACGAATAAGTGGCTGAGGAATCAGCACCTCGCTCATTGGAATGCTCTGCAGGGTCCTAGACAATCCAAACTTCTACTGAAGGGATGGACTGATGGACACGCCAGGGCAGCCACTGAACTACCAAGGAGTAGGCTAAGGAAGATAGCAGGACTCCTAACAGGGCACTGCTGTATAAGGAGGCACCTCTACAATCTAGGAGTAGAGGAAAGTTCCCTATGTAGGGGTTGCGGCATGACTGATGAAACGTCAGTTCATGTTCTCTTAGAGTGTCCACACTGGGCTGTACTACGCAGGCGAATCTTCGGAGTCCCTGTTATGGCCCCTGGAGACACAAGCAGACATCCATTGAAAAAGGTTGTGGCCTTTATTGAAGGGCTCCGTTTCATGGATGTCTAGGTAGCAGGAATGGCACAATGGGCCGCCAGTGGCCTCAGTGTCGGAACCTTGGCTTGAGTTGTCCAGGACAAGGCTCGCCTGCACATTTAGTAGTAGTAGTAGTAGTAGTAAATGTGAAAACAGAATCCAAAGTTCATCGATATCTTTTTCAGGGAACGAGAATTATCTGGTGGTAACTTTGGATTCTAAACTCCCCTGGAACTCACGAACAGCTCGGATAAACTTGAGCCATTTAGTGGGCTTTCCAACAGACATGGGGAGACAGGAAACTGAGCAAAATACAACCTCAAAGTGGTAAGATCAGCATAAGAGTATCATCATAATATGGGAAAAGAAGTAAATCCAATATTTTGAAATCATTCAATAGATGGAAGCACTAAATATTTTTCAATGTGATTTAAAAAAAAATCGTCAACTGATGAATCGTCAGATGTTCACCTCACTCATTTTGATCGACGGATCTTAGGAAAAAATCTACCCTCTACCCAGCAATAATCTCGAAAAAGTTATTTAAATAGGAAATTCTTATGCGCATAATAAACTACTTGAAAAACAGATACATTTCCATGCAAAACGCCCTCTTTAATCGAATTTCTGAAGCCGGATGATGAATTGGAAAATTTTAATACGGGTTATATTTTTCGAGAGACTATTATAACCAATTTTTGTTACGGTGAAAAATGGAGCAGGTTACAGTGATATGAAGTAAATCAACAATAATTGAAAACACTCACCTTAGGATGTGCTCTCCTTGGAAATGCTACTTTTGGATCAATCTGAAACAAATTAAGAGGGATTTAGAACAGTGGCATTTTAAAAATTTTACCTTCAAGACTCCTTTTCCAATGCTGAACCATCATTTAAGTAACAAAAACATCCTTAGTGGCTTTAGAATACTTTTTTTTTGGTGTGTGTGGTAACAAAAATCTTCTACAAGACGATACCGGTCTAATGTTATGGCAACCGGCCATGTGTCGGATTCGACTCCTTTCAGGGTCGCCTACCGACTAAAAAAACTTCCACACTCTTTACACGCAGCGTAATAGAACCGCCTTCGCATTACTTCAGCACGTTACGGTGGTCTTCTAACTAGTCGGGTTTTCTCTCTCTTCCTTTTCTTTTGTCTCGATTATAGACCTAATCACTTTGTATCCATTCTGCCATACTTGTTCTGACCTTACCAGACTTTCAAATATATTGGTTTGGTTGAAAGGTTTCCCTTCTGCTGTTTCAAATTCAGCTCTTGCTTCTGCCCACCTTTAGCAATGAAATAGGCTATGTTCGGCATCATATAACAGTGAGCAATACACACATAGGTCGTTTGCCTTCTTCTATCTATCATACAAATACTCGTACTTTTTAAAGCATCCGTATCCCGATAAGGCTTGGGTGATAAAGTAGTCCACTTCATCGTAACCTCTTTCAACCCATGTTTTGATGTTTGGGATTAGCCTGCATGTCCAGCGCCCGTAAGTGCCATTTTGCCATCTGTCTTGCCATTCGGTAAGCAGATTTTCTCTTGCATTTGAACCCAGCGTTCCATTATATAATATTATACTTTCAGCGCCTTTCCTTTGCCATTAAGTCTATGGGTGGGACACCAGATATTAATCCAACTGCTTCTGCAGATACAGTACTGTAAGCAGAGCATACTCTGACTAGCTTTAGAATACTGGGAAAGTCAAACTAACGCTTGATTGAATTAATCTTAATACTTTATTAGATATTTCAACTTTGTATACCGTACGATATCAACAAAGTGAGTTTGATTTTATGAAAAAAAACTTGTACAGATACAGAACAAATATTTATTGTACAGTTAAACTACCTGTCATAACGTGACACAAGTTTTTATATACCTTCTTCATAGAAGGTTGCCGCCTGTGTTTTTAACCATGTGGTAAGTTCTCCGTTGGATATCGTCAACTTATATAGTATGGTTCCATTGAAACTTCATTCACAATAATCTATATAACAATTGATGACAACAGAAGTCAAACAAATGTCGACGAATTTAAAGTAAGAACGAACTGATTAAACTTTCCCGACATCAGATAAATTCTCAAGGCGCATTTTATAAGAATAATTCAATTCAAAACGAACTTTTGAAAATGTAAAAGGAGTCACCGAAAGCGGGAGATTCTTTTACATTAAAAATATCGCTTCGAATAGTTTAAACTGAAAATAAGAAGAAGAAGAAAAAAACTTCTAAAAGTTAGTCCGATTCTTGGTTATCTAGCTTTACAGGCGGATGCTTCCCAGAATTAAAATAACAATAAAATTTAATGCATTAGGAAAGTTGTATGCACTTGATGGGAGGTTCACACAGTTGACAGTCACGAATGTTTCACTTTTATGACCTGATACGACAAAGGAGAACTTTTTATGACAAGTGCCCACGAAACCTCGAAGCAAGTAATGCAGGTGATTAAGGTTAGCGTTCAGAAAGTCACTTCTACTATTTAGTTAATTAAAATGGAAACAAATCCTTTTAGGAAGTGGCAATTAAGAAGTGCGGGATACAATTTTAATTTGTACTGCGACTAATATCACAACTTTTCTGGAATTCAGAGTTTTTACAGTTGAAGCATCTTCAAAGTAACTGAACTAATCAACTTGTACGTGAGTTCACAAGTGTACACATACAGAGTGAGTTTAATCTGCTTGTCTTATCATATTATACAAATCTTGACAATTTTTTATTTTGATTAAAAATCTTTTACTTCTTTTGGAAAGAGGAATAAGGTAGTGTCGTTAGTTTTTGAAAGAATATTTCCCAAAATTTCTACTTTCCCGAGTTTTCTCCAATTTCTCTGGCAAACATATTTGTTTTTGTGCATTTGACTCATTTTTTAATGACGTTATCAAAAAACTCCTTTGCAAAACGTCAACTAAATCAGACCAGCTAGGAGAAACTGAGCATGAACCCGGTAGCAGCGCCACATACCGTAACTAACTGTGAATCTAAACCATCCAGTTATTTACTCAAACACACAAAAATTTTATCAAAATCGGACCAACCGTTTAGGAGAAGCTTAGCATGAACCCGATTGCAGCGCCACCTACCGGGACCAATTGGGAATCTAAACCATTCTCGAAACCACGTCAACACACACACAAAATTTCATTAAAATATTTCCATACGTTTGGGGGAGTCAGTTGAAATAATTTTTTCAGACGACGCCATCTGGAAGTTGCTCGTTCTGTATTCATTTACATACCGAAAGTTGCGTTTTGAGTGTTCCATGTAGTGAAAGTGACAGTTACGTACTGCAAAACACTTCCGGGACGATATAATCAACGAACCAGGGGAGGTTCATTTTGTGGTTGTTTTATTTTTAAGTCTTATTTTATTTAGTTTATAAGGTAGTACAAGATAATATGCAAATAATTAATAAATTAATATTGACATTGCAAATATCATTAAGTAAATTATATTGTTCAATAAATGATATGTTTATAATTATTATTTTTTGTCCTATTTTTTGGGAATCAAACCACAATAATGTTTTTTATTTCGACGTTTCGGTAGCGATCGAGATACCGTTGTCAAGATTAACTAGTAATAAAATAATTTTTGGTCCCTATCTGCCACAACGAAAAAAATATGACAACTAGACAATCAATAATATTTTGAAGTTTAAGACTACAAAACTTTGTTGTCAAATTTTATTAAGGTCCATTCATAGTAGATTACATCTCTGGTCAAATGTGAAATGAAATATTTCATTTTATGACATTCTAACGATATGATAGTCTACTAGAAATGGAATTCAGTGAAGTGCACGTTCCAGGAACGGTTTTTATTGGGATAGCGCTTTTTTTTCGCTTATTTTGGAAATGTTTTTAATAAAAAGCGTTTGTTGTTACTTTTTGTGTATGATTATTTTTGTTTTCAAAATATGTATGACTCAGTTTGGTGATTTTATGTATTGAAGTGTGTATCGATTAACAACTATTCCAATAATAAATCATAAGAAAATCTGGATAAAAACTTATGATGCTATCCTGATAACGCAGGTAATTGATTATTATGGGATTCGACAAACATAATATTGAAAGAGCCCAATAATAAAGACAAAAAATCAAAGAAAGTGCTTTAATACAACTGAATGCAGATAAATGTGTAGCTAGTATTTCAGCCGAATGTAGTCAAATTTGGTTACGAATGTTAGAAAGAGAAATTTCCAATAATCAATTACCTGCGTTATCAGGATAGCATCATAAGTTTTTATCCAGGTTTGCTTATGATTTATCATTGGAATAGTTGTTAATCGATACACACTTCAATACATAAAATCACCAAACTGAGTCATACATATTTTGAAAACAAAAATAATCATACACAAAAAAGTAACAACAAACGCGTTTTATTAACAACATTTCCAAAATAAGCGGAAAAAA
>CAJUYI010000121.1:183778-223600 GCA_910591695.1 Galerucella pusilla
TTATCGCATCGAACGCGTTCCACTACAGTGCTGGGTCGTCGCCCATTTGTAGTCTTAAACTTCAAAATATTATTGATTGTCTAGTTGCCATATTTTTTTCGTTGTGTCAGATAGGGACCAAAAAATTATTTTATCACTAGTTAATCTTGACAACGGTAGCTGGAACGCTACCGAAACGTCGAAATAAAAAGATTCCCAAAAAATAAGAGAAAAAAATAATGAATAATAAATAGGAACTTACAGAAGATGTTTATAATTCTCTATTATTTATTTTCTTTCCTCAGTGTAATCTAAAAAATGTTGTGTACGCCACGGCTGAAATACTACTTTGTTGGCCTCGTCTGTTGCTCGCCTCGCTTCGCTCGTCTTGCAATTTTCAGACTCGTCCAACAAGGTAACACTTTCAGTCCTTGGCATACAAATAACTATTTGATAAGATAATGAATTTTAATCTCACTCTTTTTTATCACTCACATCGTATTGGTATTTTTCCCTCTGTACAATTGTTTGTTACTTTTCAAATACTAACTATCCTAATTGCACTAGAAATGTAAGACTAATAACATAACGGAAAACTATACCACTCGTGACAGAAATACAGAAACTGTGGCTTTGCTTGTTATAGACCAATTACATTATATTGCTCTTCACAGTGCGGTTCTACCACATTTTCACAATGGATGAAGAGAATATGTCTTTAATTTTGCATAGTAAGATCTGAAGAATTGAAAAGAACGCTTACGATGAATCGAATAACTATCAAAACACGTGCGCTGTTTAGTACATTCAAAAGATGTACAGATGTGGTAGCAGATTTGCGTTGCTCTGGCCGGACATCAACGTCTTAAAGAAAACCCAACTAACATCGTTTAAATTACAAAAATGGTAACTGAAAATCGTCTTCCAAGTCTTAGAGATAAATTTCCCTATCGCATCAATCAATTCTTCAGAAAATGATAAGTAGCATTTCATTGAATTGTACTGTCACTGGTCTAATCTTCCTCGACCCTCATGAATCTTTCCAAGCCTGCTAGTGAAATGAATCCTGCCCACAAATTCGCAGATTATAACAATCGATCGTCGAGTGCTTCAGTGTACTAACCAGCCCACTTAGACGGGCCTCGACCATCATCTTGTTGTATGAGCGTGTGTGCACCACTCGATACAACATGTTACTTGCGATTTACAATATTTCAATTGGGCCCCCAGTACGTGTCAATGACAGTCCTGCTGTGTGTGCTCTGCTATACTCCGTTCTCCTCGAGTGCGGTATCACAACCACACCAACCAGCTATTGTTTTTAATAGTTTTATTTACAATCGTTTATTTGATTTACGACTTTGTTAGTTGATAAGTTTTAGTCTTATAGAATATTCGAGGCATTTGTTGCTTTTATTTCACCTAAGACTCAAAATGAGGATAGACTCAAATGGAAAAGTAACATTTTCTCACTAATTACAATTTAAGAGCGTGTTATCAATAGATGTCATAAACTAGCACTTTAAGATTCCTACACAACTGGAAGATTCTTCAGAATGTAACAGAAGCAAGGGACTCGAAGGTGGACACTGTATTTGACCATCACAAACTTAGCCTAGTGCCACGAAAATTGCATAATGATGATAGAGATGATAAATGAATTTTCCACAAACTTTGAGATCTCGTAGATCAAGTTACGTGCGATATAGTTATTTAGCATATTAAATACCACTCACAATCTAGAGTCGCTGCTTCAGGTGTCAAAAGAATTTGAAACAGATTCTACATAAAATGGAGATTTATTGTTTCAGAAATCAGCCAGGTATAATGTTCCATCACATTAAAACTAGCGTTATTGCGAAGAATGAAAACCTCAATTTTCCGCTATTAATTTCTACTAACGACAACAGCTGTCGGAAAAGATAACAAAAGCCTGCAATAATTTTATAGACCAGTACCTGTATGAATTCACATTTTAACGCTTTATAACAATAAAATTCATCTCAATCTTAATTGAACAGAAATGTATTTTTATTTGTTGAAAGATTGTATGCAAAAAATGGTTGAAAATGGGAGTTGAAACATAGAAGCATTCTATATAGAAATATCTAGGCGTTACATAACTGGAACACTCCTTTTGAATACTAGATAGACTATACCAACTGAGTGCAATAAATCATGTTCTTTTTGTATGGCCTTAGGGCCAACTGCACCGGTGCTACCTAAGCATTTAAGTGGGACTTGGGAAATATATGTGACTGCACCGCGTCGTAAGTCGTTCTTAACGTAAGTCGAAGTGTAAGTTCTACTTAAGTCCTACTTATGGTACATAAGCTTATGTCTTGGCACTTGGCAGACCAAATTATCAAAATCTAGAGAGGTTAGTTTATAAAATCAAACAAAATGGAATTATAATGGATAATAGAGCTTTTTTACGGAATGTTATCAATTGAATTTGGTGTTCCCAGGAATATACTATTAGAAGATCGATAGTTAACACTGGGCATAAATCACTGGGAGACGTAGCTCTTCATTTACTTGATTATATTTTATATTTTTTATATAATAGGCGTGACGATAGATTTTGAAATACTCTTTCGTCATGCGGGTACACATTCACTAATTACGAAAAAACCTTTATTTCGGTAATAAACTTAAGTTTAACGAAGTTTGAAGCCATTTTACTGATATTCTTTAAATAGTGCGCGAAAACAGCTCGCAGGTGTCATGGCGTCGGCTCTGACGTCACGCCTAGGTGAACATGTCATTGTGTCTATGCGTAGCGAAGAGAGTAAACAAAACATTGAATAAATTCGTGTCATAAAAATGAATTCCAAAGTTTATAAGTGGTGTGCAGTACCGCAGTGTAAAAACACATCGATAAGAACACCCAACAAAGTGTTTGTACATGTTCCAAACAAGAAAATGATAGATAAGAGATAAGTGGTTGAAGCTTGCAAGGGGAAACCCGAACGACGTAGTCACGAATTGGCCACTTTATTTATGTGAAGACCACTTGGGAGTATGTTATCCTATTATATTTCTCAAACTTAAAACGTTTGTTTGAAGTGAAATAGTTGAAATATTGAGGCTATGAAATATCTAATTTATTGAGGTTATGTTTGTTTTGGTCTTGTCTATAATTCTTATTATCAATTTCAATGGTTTACTTTTCTTTTCGCAGTTGCCAGATGATATGAAAAATTATATGCAGTATCATGTGATGGGGTCAGTATCACAAGTACGTATGAAACCAGGATGTATGCCCCATACATTTATATGCCAACCTATGAAAGCTAAATAAACTCGCATGAGCTTAAAACTAGTTTGATTATATCCAAGTTGGTTGTATCTAGGGTGAAGATAAATACAAAATTCACTTACAAGGAAGTTTTCACGTTTCTAAACTCAGACGAGCAAAATTCTTGATTTGTTGCGAGGAAATCGCCCAACATCATTATATCAAGCCTGGGAAAATTTGAGCTATTTGCCTTAACAAAGCTTGGTTTCATTATTATAGTAGAGTGGAGACGATAAATCACACGTAAAATAATAAAGGATCAATCCAAATGCGTAATCAGTAGTATTCACAAAACACAGAAAATGAGTGAATTGAGTATTGGCTGTCAGCGGTGTTTACCTAAGCGTGACGTCATGCGCTGTGATTGGTGTTTCAGTCAAAATGGCCGATTGCAGTATTTTTATGTTTTATTTTATTGAAAATGTTAATAATCTGAATTTTTTAAATAAAACTAAAGCAGTGTTTTGAATTTTTTTGATATGAACTTTCCCCTAAAACCATTATATCGACGATTTTTTGATACTGTCGTCATGCCTATTGTCATTCTCATTATCAGAATTCAGTGTCACATATGTCACATTCCAATTTTTACCAAAATCAAAATCCCTGTCCGCCTGTCCACATCCTGTCTTTAGTCGACTTAGCTAAATATGACACGGTGCAGTTTAATTATAAGTTTTACTTGATGAATAAAATTGCACTTATGAAAGTTTACCAAGTTTAAGGCAAGCCAATGTTTTCATCGAAGAATCTTCAAATCTTTAAGCAGCAGCCTTGCTGAATCTGGACGGGGAGGAGGTTAAGGCTGTAACTGGCTGTACTGCACTCTTGATGCTAAACTGTCATCTTAATAGCAGAGTACGGCTGATGAAAAACACAGAGAAGATAAATCGGCATTATCTCTGCCATTATCACTTTCGCCACTACTTTTACTATCACTTCCACTCATTTTCATTATATCGACTTTTTTGTATCCATCTTCATTATATTTATCTCCAGAATCATCACTACAACGTAATATATATTTCACTTTCATCAGTAACTTAGTAACTTCAAGGTTCTTTCACGGAAACAAATGTGAAATGGAAAGACCTAACCTTTGCGTGTTACTTACTTGGACTGGCCTGTAATGAGAACTGCTGTCGAGAAATCCAAATAAACTTGAAAGCTTGAACAATCATCTGAATGCAAGTCGAATTTGAAATATTATGCTATTTTAAATAAGAGACAAACTTGATGCTCTCGACAGCGTAAGATTCATCATTAATATGTTTCAAATTGAAATAGAATCAACCATTTCGGATGATAAGCGCGGTTGATATACAGCGTGTACACGGATGGAGTATCCTATAGGTGAAAAATTTTTAAATATTAATTTAGTGAAAAATGTTATTAGTCCAGTAACTGAAGGGACAAACCTATCAATATATTTGTCCAATAATTTTTTTTGGCTTGATTTGTAGGTCTTGACAGGTACCTCAAAGGGAGAAAAAGTTCTCCAAGATTGCCCCTTGGCTAAGGGCCCAAAATGGCCCCTAACGCCCCCCAAAAAACGATTTCCCGCCATTATCTCCCGAAATATGCAATTTGGACAATTTTTGTTTAAGTAAAAAGTGAAGGTCGTTAAATTATCTACAAAAATGGTCCCTATCATTTTTTCGAGAATTTAATAGTTTTCGAGATAATCGCATCCAAACGTCCTCTCGCTTACGCGGCTGCACTACCTCTAGAAATGCTACCGTCTATAAAATTAACTTGTAAACCGGTCTTCCAGAACTCGTTCACAAATTAATATTTTTCGATGATTCAAAGTTCATTGTAATGGAAATATCCATAGGTATCAATATGTGTACCTTAAACCCCGTTCTCGCCCGTCGAGGACATTGCAAAAAGTGGCCAATGTTATTTTTCCCCAATATTTTGGCCTCTTCCATTAAATCATTGACATTTTATTTATTTTAAATGGTTTATTATCCCTTGTTTTTTCAAATGGGGACTGGGGAGGTCCTGAATGTTCCTAGAATTTTTTTTCAGTATCTTTGTGGCGTTTCAATAAAAAGTTTATTTATTTATTTGCATTTTTCAGTCGTTTTCTGAGTTCTCACAAATCTTGTGAACAAGCGAAAATAAAGAACTAATGTTCAATAATTTTGTTATTAAATGCACACCATTTGAAAGCTTATTATGTCTTCTCTCTGAACCAATATTTTTATTCGGAATACAACGCACTCATTTTCCAGGGACCGGGAAAATTGGTAAATCGTGTGAAAACCGGCCTTTTTTTAAATGCTTTTTGTTCTCTGCTGTTAATTTTTTGAGAATTAATACCCACACTGAATTAAAGCTTATATTCTGACCTTTTCATCCATATAACTTGTTCCCCATATTTGAGCGCCGTTCTTTTATGTTTATTATTCTCTTGTACGCCTCTTAAGTCTCTCCACCAGAGAGAATCGTACCTAACCTTACCACGTGTACCCACGCGCCCACTCCAGTGGTCTGCTATTGTTGACATTAAATCTTTGTTGTTTTTTGGAGCAGTCGTAACCGTTTGCACGAATTTTATAAATATTATATAAATATTTTATAAATTATTATAAATATTTTACGATTATCAATTGATCAATTGAAAAGAAGAATTTTTTAAAGTGAATATTATTTACTTTGAAAAATTATTGAGTGACAATTTTGACTTGCTAGTGTTGCATCAAGAGGGAACGTAAAGAAGAAGGTTTGCTGGATTTTCAATTAACTATTTGAATTTATTATTATTATTATTATTAGTATTTATTTATTTATTTTATTGTAATCTTGGACAGCCATGGAAGAGGACTCCATTCCAAAATGCTTCGTTTGTAACGAGGATGTTGTCGATAACATGGTCAATGTCAGTCGAGGCTTGGAAAACTTGATTTCTGTGAGCAAAGAAAGAGCTGACAATTTGCATCTATCCTTACAACGACAGCTGCAGGAGACGCTATATTGTTAAAAGAAGAGACAAGTTTGTGTACACCGACTTCGGAGAGCACTTTTCAAGACGATCTAATCATTTAACGAGCCCTAAAAAGCAAAAGCTGAGAGCGACCAAGTTCGATTTTCAAAACAAATGTTTATTCTGCGACAGACCTGCTAACCAAAAATATTCGGTGTAAAAATTTTGGTTTTTTCAAAGGCCATTTTCGCAAAAAATATTCGTGTTGCGAAAAAAATGATGGAGACCATTTTTGTAGATAATTTAACGACCTTCATTTTTTATCTAAACAAAAATTGTTTAACTTGGGTATTTCGGGAGATATTAGCGGAAAACCGTTTTTTTGGGACTTTAGGGGCCATTTTGGGCCATTAGCCAAGGGGCAATCTTCGTGAACTTTTTTTCCCTTTAAAGTACCTGTCAAGACATATCAAGCCAAAAAAAATTATTGGACAAACATATTGATAGGTTTGCCTATTTTCAGGTCTTCAGTTACTGGACTATATTCCTGATAAAAAGTTTTGCTTATTCTGAAACCTCATAAAATGAAAAAAAAAAATTATTAATTTTTCAAAACCCGTCTCATTTTATGGCCAATTTTATAAAAACCTGTAGTCTTACTTTTTGACATTTCTTCACATATTGGCTAATATCTCGGGAGACTTAAGATTTGCAAGGTTCTAGTCTACAGGTTTTCATAAAACTGGCCATAAAATGAGACGGGTTTTGAAAAACTTGAATTTTATTTAATTTAATGGGGTTTCAGAACAAGAAAAACTTTTTATCAAGAATAACATTTTTCACTAAATTAATATTTAAAAATTTTTCACCTATAGGATACTCCATCCGTGGACACGCTGTATATTCAGATTAAAGAGCAGTTTATGTTGAAAACCAACTTTCATAATTTTAAGGGAAATTGTAAGACACTATAATAGGCGAAGCTGAAAAAAAAAGCTCAATATAGTGAAGGAAGAAGAAACCTCCCCCTCCCCTACATGCAAATTGCAGAGCAATTCAGAATCATAGGGCACAGCACCTAGGAGATTATTAGATAGAAGATGGACATTTACCTAAGTTGAAGCCTACAACAGATGAACTCCTCAGGGAAAAAGGACTAAAGGAGCTGCTAGTCTCCGAGACTCTTCTCAAGAGCTAAATAGAAGTAGGGGGACATACAAAAAAGGCAGTAAAAGAGTTGGACAGTTTAAATAGTCAGACCACAAGAACACTGACTCACTATCCCGGGGAGTCTGTAAAGACTAGTAGTTGTCCTTCAGTCCTACTGCTTGGAATAATTCCAGTTTGATAAAATATACTGACCAGGATTATCAGGATTAACCAATATTTAATGATTTACTTATTTTGAAATAAAACCGCTATACAGGGTGCGGCAGATAAACGGTCAATTAGAAATATCTAGAGAACTAAAGGTATCTGAATTATGAAAGTTGGCATGAAGGGGTTTTGAATAATGAGCTATTCAATGAAAATATTGCCGTAACAATTCTACTTCCGGTTATACCGGAAGTCGCACATAACTTTCTAATTTTTAATGAAAGACCCTGTATATTTTTAAATTTTAGGAATATTTACGTTATTCTGAACATTTTTTGTTGATACTTCCCTATACCTATCTTGAACCGTTTTTGAGTTGTAATGTTTTTTATATGAAAATGACACTTTTTTACCAAGTACATAAAATTCAATATCCTCTAATGTAATTTGAATAAAAGTTTAAATTTCTCAGGAACTATTCACCACAAACCGCTTTATCGTTTACACTGTGAAGTTACCTTTTTTATTATACAGGGTGCTGTCAAAATTGGAATAAAAACGGAATCCACAATCTTCGCGTAATTCCTTTTTTTCAAATGGGACACCCTGTATGTGATTATTAATATTAGAAGAATACGTTGTCCACTATCGATATGTATTACTATTCCCTATACCTATCTCCTGCAGTTTTCAAATAAATCAGCTTTATACATTTTTGTCACAAAAAATTAATTTATCAAGTCGCCTATGGAATATTCTGACAAATGACAGTTATTGTTAATGTTTAATAGTCACCTTGTTGTATGCCGTTGTGTGAAAGGTATAATAATAGTTTGCCTTTAATTTTCTTAACAAAATAATAATGGCACATTTAGGATATATATACAAATGATGATTTTTCAAATTTAATTATGATTCACGGTGAGTATAACAAAATGATATCCAGAACTTGCCGTGTGTTTGCTGAGAGATATCCCGAAAAGCCTCGACCAAATCATAAAACTGTAAAACGTTTGCTACACAGTTCAACAGTTCCCAGTCTGGTCAGTTTAAAAGTAAAAGAAATAAGCTCAAGACCCATGTCGATAATGAGGATTTACAAATAGACATCCTGGGATATTTTGCAGCTCATCCAAATTCATCCTTAAAAGAGTCTATAAATGTTTGGAAGTTGAGGGGCAACATTTTGAACATTTGTTAAATTAACAAGCTAGTACCTTATTATCTTTGATAGTATCTTTATAATTGTTCAATGTTTAACCGAGTGTTTAACTCAATAAATTAACACCACATAGCCTATGAGAAAATTAATTTTTTGTGACAAAAATGTATAAAGCTGATTCATTTGAAAACTGCAGGAGATAGGTATAGGGAATAGTAATACATATCGATAGTGGACAACGTATTGTTCTAAAATTAATAATCACATACAGGGTGACCCATTTGAAAAAAAGAAATTACGCGAAGATTGTGGATTCCGTTTTTATTCCAATTTTGACAGCACCCTGTATAATAAAAAAGGTAACTTCACAGTGTAAACGATAAAGCGGTATGTGGTGAATAGTTCCTGAGAAATTTAAACTTTTATTCAAATTACATTAGAGGATATTGAATTTTATGTACATGGTAAAAAAGTGTCATTTTCATATAAAAAACATTACAACTCAAAAACGGTTCAAAATAGGTATAGGGAAGTATTAACAAAAAATGTTCAGAATAACGTAAATATTCCTAAAATTTAAAAATATACAGGGTCTTCCATTAAAAATAACAAAGTTATCTGCGACTTCCGGTATAACCGGAAGTAGAATGGTGACGGCAATATTTTCATTGAATAGCTCATTATTCAAAACCCCTTCATGCCAATTTTCATATTTCAGATACCTTTAGTTCTCGAGATATCTCTAATTGACCGTTTATCTGCCGCACCCTGTATACCTGCTCTACGCTCCAATTTGAATGTTATTCTTCAATAAAATAAAGTTGAAAAGAATCATAGACGAATAGTTCTCGAAACGAGCACACTACAAACAGGATTAAATGCAATTAAGCATTATCTTTTATAATGTTCGTTTCACATCTCTCGATGGAACTGTATAGAGACTGAAAATATAAACCGTATGGAAACTTTTTAACGGATACACCTATTCTAAAATTGAATATTTCCAATTTCTATATTTGCCAACTGCTATCGGAATCTAGTAATTGGAAAGAATATCCAATTTAAATCGGGTGAAAAAATTTAATTTGGAGATGGATATACCTACGGTTCAATAACATGGTTCGAATATTATGAGACTGCAATTATTTTTACCCGAAATTGAGTTTTCTTTTCAAGTTCTTTCCCGATTTTCACCATGCGGATAAATTTTCTTTGTCTCCACACTAATCATAAAAATAATGATATGAAGTTTCCAATACATACTAGAACTTTCCATTTCATCGAACATGCCCAAATGTATGAAGACTTTGGTAACAAGTTAAGTAAGTGGATTGAAGTATACAAGAAATATAGAGAAATCTGTAATGCTTTCAAAAGAAGTTGCAAACGCTTCGTATAATAAAACTTGGCAAAACATTCCTAGACTATAGTGCGAGCAATAATTAATATAACACTAATTTTTAAAAAGCTTTTTGCAAATAGCTTTATAAATACGTATTTTATCAAATAGCAGAATTGTAGCTTTTGAAAATCCCTATAAAAATTTCTTTTTTATAATTTTTTAGAACCGAAATGGTTAGCTTTTTTCGTCAAATGCATAACTTAAAAGATTCAAAGTTAAATAACTTTGCATTTCTCGAGGAAAACTTATGGAATTTTTTTTGGGGTATATAATTAGACCTTTCAAGAATAAAAAGTCTTGAAAATTCAGCGACTTGTTAGGGACATAAAGCAGTTCTTCGAATAGATCACTTTCCTTATGCCTATACGTTCCGTAACGGAGATTCGTGATGAATCAAAAAGAAGTATAAAGCAAATGCGTTCGTAACGTAACCATACATGTGTTTTAATTTTTAACCTAAAAAATAGTACTATTACTTTGACATCTACTGAAAAATAGTCTTTTTTAAAGTTACCTCTCGCGTTTCTTGGTCTTTGGTCATTGAAAAACGCGAACACGAAACACAATAAAGCGATACGTACGTTAGGTACGTGTGACGGATTGATACGTTTCACGTAACGTAACGAAGCCCACGTATCGCTTCTGCACATGCGCATTGCGATACGTATAGGGTAAGTGGTGATTTCTAGAACTGCTTCAAGTCCCTATTACCGAAATAATAATCGATATCTCCTTTTTTACACGAAAAAATCAGTGAAAGCAACCCCCTAACTATTACTATTTAAAAACGCTTTTCGTAAGCGACATCACCAATTTGACTTTCTCTCTCCACCAAAAGCAAAAGTATTAATTTAATCCTAAATTGTGGCCGTATGGCACTTAATTGCCGAAATTAGATCGAAAATAAATGAGTATCATTAGAGCAACTACGCGGGAGTTATGGAGTTCCTACAAGAATGGATTTCTCGGGATACACAGTGGATTAGACGAAACCAAAATTTATAGCGGATCGAGTAGGAGTTTACCCTAAAGTGTAGGGAGTTTCAAGGGAGATAATACGCTAAATTTGCAGGAATATAACGTTTCAATAGAATTTTAAATTAGGTTATTGATTATGTTGTCATATACGAATAGTTTTGATTTAAAACTACTTTGCTTTACTATCGATAGTTGAGGATTGTTACATGGATTATTTATACGGAAATGCGCACATGTTGCACACTATATTTTTCCCACGAAAACGGTTTTTCATTTCGGTGGTATATTTTCCGGCACGGAAAATAAAGGAAAACTATTCAAACTGTAATGAGTGTAATGCGGCGAAGATGGCGCCTTCACTTTGACAATAAATAAATAAGCAGTTGCATTGCAACTAGAGAAGTCTCACTGTTTTGCGGGTTTATTGTTTAGATACCACAGACTACAGATAAGCAGAATGACAATTTGCTGTAGGTATGCCTAATGTCACTTTAATAATAATAATAATAATAATAAATTTTATTTTCAAATAAAAAATTAAATACAAATACAGATGGTTCACGTGAAAACAAAGTAGCAGAAACCCACTGAAGTCTTTCGACTTGTGCGTGGGAAAAGGTCCCTATTCTCAAGAACGTCTATTTTGTTACTAGTTAAGAATTTGAATACAAGACACATATAGCAAAATTTAAAACATGTAAAATAAAAACAACACAATAACTCCTAATTAGACAAGCAAAAAATATAAATAAATAGCAATTAAAACCATACTAAAATCGTAGTATTAGAGATTATATAAATATTTTCACAACTATTATAACAAATGTGGAACACGATTTACTAAAACGAATACAATAATTATTAGCTTTTGACTTTTTGAACTGTTGAGATGTCATATTTTGGTGGACAATTAAAAAAATATAGATTATAAGATGTTTCAATTTCATACGTCATAATAACGCCCTATGTTAGGAGGATCTGCGAGACAATTGTATTAGATTGCAGCCATTGTTTAATTTTCTTCTTGAACAATGCAGGAGAGTTTATTTTGCGAATTTCTAATGGGATTTCATTGTACAATCTTGGACCGAGGAAAACATGACTTCTCAAGGTAAGAGTTCTGTTAACTTTGGGAATGTATACAGCAAGAGGTTGATTTCTTGTAGAGTACTTATTCTTTGTAGAGTTTTTGTTTTTGGTGAATTTTTCTTTATTTATTACACACTGAAAGTAAAGCTCCTTAATATCAAGAACTTGCGACAAGTTAAAAAGTTCTACTGTGGGAAATGTTTTGTGTTTTCCAAAAATGATTTTTAAGATCCATTTTTGTAGGACTATGATGGGGGATATAATATGGTGATTATATGCTCCACCCCATGCAATTAAACCATACCTGAGTTGTGATTCAACTAAGGCGTAATAAATAGACTTCAACTGCTCAGTATTCACCATCGTTTTGTAGTGCCTGAATAAGTAGAGCAAACTACGTAATTTTCCTGTTAGTTTTTTAACATGGTGGTCCCATTTCAGATTGCAGTCAATAATCAGTTCCAAATAGTTAGTTGTAGTGGTTGGTAGTATTGAAAAATTTATTGCTGGGGTTATTCGCGAGAGAGGGGGGAAGTTTTCAAAATTGATTTTCTGTATACTGAAGGGCACATAATGAGTTTTATCGAAGTTGATGGTTAATTTCCTAGAGTCAAACCATTCTTTTATTTTTGAAAAGTCTTCTTGTGCCTTATTGATTAAGCTTGTCCAATCATCTGCGTCATAAAAAACAGCAGTATCATCTGCGAAGCTTATAATTTGACCTTCGATATCATGGTAAAACAGGTTATTTAGGTAAATATTGAAAAGACAGGGACCTAGGCTATGCTTTATGCCTCTATTGCCAAAACTTTTGTTAATTTTGCGTATCATAACCAATGTGCAAAATAGTGTTTTGGTTGGTGGTTTCGTAGAAAAAATCCATTTCTTCATCTCAAAATTTAATGTATCATCCCTATGCTTGAACAAACTCTTTAAATTACTTAATATTATCATCGGACAGGATCGTCCGCACAGTTTCCACATAATTCCTTTTCCATTGAACTTGGGACATATATTGACACAAAATGTAAACAGCCATTTGTTAGCGATGTATAAACAGATCGACGGCCGATGATTTACGATGTTGCCAAGTTGTTGGTAATCGCGAAGCATCAATAACGATTTTAACTATATTCATATGAACATACTTGGATCATGAATTAATGTTGGTTGATAAATTATAGGTTTGGGCAGTGTTTGACAGATGAAAATTACTATATAGGAATTACCTATTCGAGCGGAGTTATTATGGGATGTATTTGATGGATTTCAAGTATTTAAAAACCGTTATTGGAAATTATTCATAATGAAGAAGGTAATTTTGAATCTGTAAAGTAATAGAATTGATGCTAATATCATTTGGAGTTATGAATGCTCCATTTTACTGGATGATATTAGAAAGTCGAAGGCTGTACCACATGGTGAAAATGAAGCCAGAAAGAATGGCTAGAGTAATGCAATATCCCGATAAAGTAGATTGGATAGAGAGTCAAGGAAAACACTTTTATAAATATGTAGGAACTAGCTAAAAAGAAAGGAAAAACAGACTTTTAGGAATGAAGGTAGAGTTTAATGAAAGAAATTGGAAAAATTGGAAATGTAGAAGACTTTGGGAATTTTCAAATATATAGAAGCAACAGTAAGCACCACCACTCAGTAGAGCGAATGAACTGATCTGGTACACAGACGGATCAAAGAATGAGCTTGGCACCGGAGCGGGCATATACAGCAAGTCCAGCAAATATGAAGGAGTCGTCTCGCTTGGAAAATACGCCTCGGTATTTCAGGCAGAGGTCTATACAATACTTGTGCCCTCAAAGCACTTCAGAGCTCTAGGGTAACATCTCTGCTGGTATGGGAATGCGACGAAGAACTTAGAAGACTGGCGACTCGGAACAGTGTAACACTGGAGTGGGTCCCAGGTCACAAAGGAATCGCTGGCAATGAAAAAGCTGACGAACTCGCAAGAGCAGCTCTGATGAACGGACCCGAACCAGCTGTGGGCATCCCCAGATGCTTTACTAGGTCATGGCTAAAAGGGTGGGTGAAAGAACAACACAATAAACACTTGAAGAATACGCCCAGGCAAATACCTGAGAATAAATTAATGTAAGAACCATAAGAAAAAATAGTGAAAGAACTGCTCTCAATGAGCAAGAATAAACTACGCACCATAACGGGGCTACTTACGGGACACTTTCCCACAAAGTCTGTAGTCTGTAGTCAGAACACTAGGATCATCCATAATACGCCCAGGAGGCTGAGGTGGTGCAGGCGAAATGACGGCTCCTTTGAAAAAAAAAGCACTATGAATTGAATTGAGACCAAGAAAGAGCAGCGTTCTTCCCCTCCATGAAACACCCACCACTCTAGACCCGATTGGTCTCGATACCTCCGGAGAGGGGACGACATTGTCTCTCATTTATTCTATAGCTTTCTCTCTTTCACTCACAGGATGGCTATACGGAACAAAGTCATTTGCCGATTCTGTATAGAAGTGTTAAAAAAAAGCCTCGTACCGATTTTGAATCTTATAAAGGTAAAAACGGTGACTGGAGAAGGAATGGAAGATATAGTTACAGTGGAAAGAAGTGGAAGAAGGAAAATGAATCAATAAAATAAACAGACATAAATTGTGAAGCGCCTGCAATTTATTATTATTCCTTCTCTTTTAGTGATTTTCCTCCCTAAAACTTTCCCAAAAATCATTTATTTAACATTTCAAAAGTTTCATTCATATCATTTATAACAAGACGTACTTAGGTAGCATTTGACTAATTTTATTTAATAAATGGAAAGCTTTAAATATTCCATTTAAACTTAACATGTACTTGCTATTGTCGGAAAATTTAGAACGGCATATAAATCAACTCGGTATGTAATTGGTTTGCGAGACATATATTTGATTTGTTACTTCATAAAACGGCGTTTCACCGTACTAAAAGCAATTCAGTATCATTCTTATATGCATGGAAAAGTAATTCCTGAAGTTTCGTTCAACATATTTGTAAGTATGATAAATGTGGTTCTAACCAGTGATATACAGTGTTTTCCCTACGACCTAACCTGATAGTAATAATGAACTTAGATATACATATTATAGTCACAAATAGGGTGATTAACGCTTAGAGCTTCTGGGATTGTTACACTTTCATCCAGAATGTTGTTTTCGGAACGTCTTTACAGTGGGACAACTGAAAATGTCAAATATTACTATACAAACGTGACAACTTCAGTGTTGCCAAGTCTCGGAATCTAATTACACAAAACTAAATGATTCCCAATTCATGGTAACTGTTCATACAACATCAAGTACAACATATTTCGAGATATAAAGAGATTTTATAGATTTTTTCAATAATTCAAAGCCGTACTGGAGACCAGAACGTATCTTTCCATAATTACGCGCAAACTTCTTTTGCAGTCACTTTATTTCAAAAATAGGATTCAGTAATTATGATAACTCGTGCAGGATTCATTAAGAAGGAACAACAATGATTTTCCTCGTGAAAAAGATGAAGTTAACTACTCGATACGCGACAAATACAAACTCTTTTTAATTGTCAACTACACACAATCCAAACCCGTTAACAAGCGTAAATACTCCACAAAGCAGGGCATCTGTTTTTGAAAACAGTATCCGATTGTGATAACGATTTCAGTTTTCTTGAAAATTACAAAGACCCTTGTTTACGTCAACCAAATATTGGTCGGTATACACATTTAAACAATACAATCGAAACCTGAGTAACTAGTTGGCAGTGGCGAAGCCGAACTACTAAAAAGGGATTCAGGTAGGTAATAATTGAAAAACAAATTTCTGTGACCAAAATTATAAGATGCAGTTTGCAGATCAACCTTTCTCAATATTAATTGACTCTCTTTATTTACAAAAATTGTTGCTTGTCAGTTCATTTACAGTTTCCTATGAATAAAACTGTTACGACATTTTTGGAACGTTAACGTTGGTACTGCCTACTAACAGACAAAAAACTGTCAAGGAGTGTTGTACGCGAAAATGCACCTGCGCATGTTGATAGCAATCACTGATTGGGATTTCTAGATGACTACAGCCTCTTGAGATCAAACCAATTCCCAAGTCAGAGGAAAATTCAACTAAGAGTTTCAACAGGACTGAAATACCTTTCTGGGGGGCCTGAACCCTTTTGCGGAATCAGCCCCAATGTAATATTGGAAGAAATAAGTAAAGCCGAGGAAAAGAGAAGATCTGACCATTGGAAAGATCTAGTAGGGCTTATACAATCAAAGACTCTTCTGGGTGACTACAACCTGTTGAGATCAAAAGAATGCATAAGTCAAAGTAAAACTGCGCTAAGAGTTTTGACAGGGATCCTAACGGGACATTGTCGCCTGAATGGGCACCTGAAAAAGCTCAAAATAGTGAAGGAAGAAGAATGCAGATATTGTGGAATGGAAGAAGAAACCTCCATCCACATACTTTCCAACTGCACAGCACTTCAGAATCCTAGAGCACATCACCTAGGAGATTTCTGGATAGAAGAGGAACATTTGCCTAAGTTGAAGCCTGTAGACATCCTAAAATTCCTCCGGGAAATAGGACTAAAGGAACTACTAGTTTCTGAGACTCTCCTCAGAAACTGAGTAGTAGTAAGGGAGCACAATAGATCTTTTAGGTCTCAGTGAATGTCACTCCAAAACACACGCATACATACACAAGAGTTTCAACAGTGTTCCGAACGGGAATGTTAGTAAGTAATGGAGCACAATGGATATTTAGGTCTCAGTGACTGTGTCTCTAAGGTCCAGTGAGACCTAAAAAATCTAATTGTGCTCATGTCAGCCCAATTTACATACATAGTTTGTGAATCATGTTGGAAATAATTCTATTTCTTCTGACAATTTTCTCATTAACATAGGTCTGTTCCAACCGGAATCAGAAACTGTCAGAAACGATCGGAGAATTCGGCCAAATAGTAAACAACCAATTTACTGATTGCAATGGGCGACATGTCGTGGACGTGTTGCTAGTGAAAGCTTAAGAAACATGGTAACTCCACTGAAAAAAGATTATGTAGATTTTGTGAATATTTTCGAATAAACGATTTGGTCGTAGTATCCCTCGTAACGTCCCTGAATTTATGGATATTCAAACAATGGTAATTATAACGGTTCATTCCTTGTAATCGTTATGTATTGTGTCGGTGACAGTTTATCAGGAACAGAAACTTGGATTTGTTAGGAAATAATGACGGTTTAGAACGTAATGAAGACACCAAAAAGTGATTGCTTGTAATTTCTTTTTTTATAATGTTACTTTAAAGTTAATGAATAGCTTAAGCATGTTTCTGTTATTTTTTAGAGACTATACTTCACATTAAGTTGATTTTTAATACCAAATTTCATTCATTCGCTGTCAGAAATCATACAATCTTATTTTCATATATAAGAGTAAAATATGATAACCAAATTTCCAACTAAACTAGAATTTTGTTTACCAAACATGCAACTCGACGAAGTTTATAATACAATTCCAAATATATATGTATATATTGTAGTATTACTTAAGCAGTATGTCGAGAGATTGCGGTTTTCCAGGAAATTTTGAAATTAACTATTAAACAGTATTATTTATCGCCATTTGAAACGACCCTACAAGTAAAATCCATTAAAAACGCTAAATCCACTTGAATGAATGAATGAATGATCTAGAAGTTTTCGTACATAAAAATACCTACAAGCACCATTTGAACAAAATTAATGGTCGGTCTGAAATTTGTTTGTAGCCATTTTCAAATTAAACTAAATCGGGGAAAAAGAAAACCGCATAAAAGCGTCTGCTTTCAAAGCGGAAATTCATTACTTTGGTTGAAATGTGAGATTAAATGAATCATATATACATATAAATAAACGTTGTTATAAAATTTCCACTTTAATTTCATTAATGGCGCTAATAGGTATTGTATTAAAAGTATATAGAGAAAAAAGTCAGCATTTAGTGGATTTGAAGTAATCCTATTACAACAAAATGATTGATTTATTGGTTCGGCACCTCAGCCTTTAGACTTCTTGTGCTCGTGGTTGTACCGTTTATATAAAAAGACCTCATCAACTCTCTCTTCACTAGATCCTTTTTGGGGAAATTCTACCTTGGCTACTATAATCGTAGGTCTACATCCTCAGACTACATATTTCAAAATAATCTGTACGAGAGAGAGTAACTTTTTAAATAACAATTATTAACTACATTCACAACCAAAGCCTTCATCTTGCTTCTAACTACAACAAAGTATAACTAATCGAAATACAAAAAGTATCAAAATTTCAAGCCCAATTTTATGATCCCATAAAATGGAATAAAAATTTAAAACTCGCTAAGCCGAACGCTTTCTGGTGCACTGCAACACTTCGCGAATTAAAAAGATTCCTATAAATCTATAATCGAATCCGAAAAAGGTTTTTCTTTCGCGCCAAAATGCAATTATACACTTTATATCCTTTAAAAAACGTTTACGACGGAATAAACTCAGTTTAAGAGACGTTCTTATCATTCCGAAGCTCACTAGACCCGACATTTTTATTCGGGCTTTTCCTTTGTAGTATGAAAAGCTCGGTGCGTTTTCTTCTTTGTGATGAAATGTATGTACATGATTGAATCCGAGAATTTTCTTCAAACACTCATTCGTGAGCTTCTTTATAAGATATATTAAGTGTAAAACTTTGGGTCTTTATTTCATATACACCAGATTTAGTATTTAACATTAAAGAGATAATAAGAAAAGATGTGATTGATTTTTTCAAACGAAAAAATGATTAAATGTATGAAAAAAAAAATCGAGTTTGGAGTTTAATGAATGAAATCACTTACCTTCTTTCCATCGAGTTCGTGTGTTCCTTGTGCTAGTACTTTATCGACGCTTGATGGGTCGCTGAAAGTGATGAAACCGAAGCCCCTAGAACAAACAAAGAAAATACTCATAGTGAAGGGTTAACTTTGGTCTAGACTTTTAAGTGCTAAAAAGGATTCACTACAAACAAACTCTGATTTATATAGTTATCGTGAATAGTGATTATACCAGGTTGCAAAAAATACTTTTATTTTTGAATATTGCGATGAACAAATCAAGTAACATTCTCATTAAAATTATGGAACGCATAGAACTTAACATACGTTGTTCATTTCCTATATTTATATGACTTGAAAGGAATTGTAGAATCGTGTAGCTCCATCTATTGAATACGT
The DNA here is from genome assembly GCA_910591695.1 of Galerucella pusilla. Classification (NCBI taxonomy): domain Eukaryota; kingdom Metazoa; phylum Arthropoda; class Insecta; order Coleoptera; family Chrysomelidae; genus Galerucella; species Galerucella pusilla. The sequence goes on from CAJUYI010000121.1 coordinate 203,161, forward strand.
ACACAAACTAAATACCAAAGTGTGATGATACATATTACATCGCTATCTATTAGTCATTAAAGTTTCCCAATTGTTCCAAATTGGATGATTTTGCAGGGTATCTCGAAAATTAGAGGACATTCAAATAATTTTCTATGGTATGTTTCATATTTGATGTGGAGATTCTATATTTTTATGTGTTATTAGTTTATCATTATGGAATTGTTCTATTTTTCTATTTCAGTTTGCCCAACAGATTGATATCTCCTTGAACTTTTGAGATACCTTGAGATACCTTGAGATACCTTTCAATTTGAACATTTCATAAAATTTTCTTTAATTTCACATACGTAAATGAATAAAAAAACATTATTTCTAACTTCCCAATGCTTTATATTTGTAGATCTAAGATATATATAATATTTGAGATTCATAAGATGTCCATATCTTTGAAAATTTTGTACATCTTCTAGATATCCGTAGAATGTTTGAAAACTCAGTTGAACTTTTTGGTCCTGTCTTTATCGACTTATCCAAAAAAATAAATTTTATTTCCTCTTTGTCTGTTTCTAAAAGAATAAATGACAGACGGTTTTTATTTTTGGTGTCATGTTCCATAATAATGTAAAATAATTTCTTTAAATCTCTTCAACACATTCCTCACGAATCTGATTGAGATTGAATTTTACATTCTACCGACATTGTACCGACAATAGCCATCAATTATAAATTACGGATTCAGTTGCTTTATCCACCGGATATTTCCTGGCGTTTTTCCTAGATTAATTATAGTTTTTCTTCGCTAAAATTGCCTCTAACCAGCTTTGCACACATTGTATACCTCCTTAGAGTCAACAAACATCAGCATATTAACATTGAATTCTATTGTCTCTTCAAAGATTTCAAGGTAATCGTGAACTACCGAAAACATGCTTTATATGCCACAATCTAACAATATTTCCAAACATACGGTGTCATAAAAGTCAAACAAATAGCTCTTTTTTATCATCAACTCTCCTCTGAACATTTAAGTTCAATTGATATATCAAAATTCTTGTAATTCTTAAGACTCTCCACACTCCCATATGTTTCATTCCAAACCTGATTTATTCACGATTGTGTTAACCACATCATTATCATCTTCTTCTAAAGGTAATGCCTTCCCAATCCAGAAGTACATATGTCTTCAGTTGGTGCGACTTTCGAAATCTTCCATACTTTCTCTCCCCTTTCCTTTTCTTTGAACATCTTTAACTCAACCAAGCTTTTCATGTTAGTGTATAAAATATATTGACAAAAACATATTATTCTGAATTGTAGTTCCGAAACAGAACAATCTTACCAAGTAGTCTCCTACGCCATTTGAAAAAAACGTCATTGAACTACTTATATATTTATTTTCATTCCAATCAGAACCTTGTTTTCCACAACATAAATTAAGTTAGACTAAGCACTGTTTTCTGCAAAATAAATTGCCAAATGCATTCTCCTGCCGACGCTTCATTTAGTATAATTGACAGCTGCAATCTTTATATTCAATACAATGAATTAAAATGAATTCTGCGTGTAATAGTGATAATAATAAGCTTCATTACGAAAATGCCATTGGTAATCACATATTAATTGGGCGTTAACAATATATATGACAACACTCAAAAGGATATTATGCGTGAAATAAGATTTATTGATGTTTAATAAACAAAACAAATAGAAATATTTCATTTGAAATTACCGTCTATTTGTTTTTATCACATCATTATATAGGTGATGTTATTAATTGACTAATGAGTGAAACAATTTTATATTTTGAAAACATTTACCATGAAAGCGGGTTGTATTGAATTTCCAATAATTTAATATAGAATATAATTTTACTGATTGATTGCTACCACAGCTGTCGACAGTAAAAATGGTCGAATTAGAGCATTTTAACTTGCTCCAATTGGTCCAGAACCTTTCTGTGGTATAGCGAATGAACTGAACAAACAAAAGGCACTACTTGGACAGGAAGGCAATCTCGAAGATGGTAAAAGAATAAGCTGTGAATAAGACAAGCCAAAGAGTTCATAAACATTAAAATATTATGTTAACCTACTCCAAAGTCTCAACATACTACGGCTCCAGATCAAATATACCTAAAATGAAATCAATCAACTCTGGTATCTCAAGGGAGTTTTAGTTCACCGAGAAGCCGATGGTGGATTTAAATTTCATTTTATTCTTTTGGTTCCAGAAAATTATTCAATTGCTTCCCAATTTAACTTACCAAACAAATGAATGCTCCCATGAAAATTTGTCACATTGTCCGAATAAATAATTTTAGGTCTTCCCCAAAGATTTCAAAAACTCCAGCATCATTAATCCTGTTAGAAGGCAATGGACCATTCAGAGTCTTTCTGGCTTTTATTAATCAAATTTTTTCTCGAATTATTCTTGAAAGTACTTTCGGATTACCACGACAAGTGGGTTCATCAACTGAAAGTTTTCATATTCAAGTTATCAATCTTAATCTTAAGTTTCAATCTTAAAATTCCATTTTTATCCACAAAAATTTCAAACTTCCTCAATTCTTCCACATTTTCTTTTATGTCGTTGTTTTAAACAAATTTTATCAAACATATCTTCGCTTTTTCCATTTCTTGACTCTAAATAATAAAATTTGTTGTATTTTTTGAATTCCATGCATTTATTCCTCGGCCTTTTAAAAAATTGTGGCAAAATCTGAGAATCCATCCTAATAGTCGTCTTTATTTCAAATACTTTCCAAAATTCTTCAGAACTTTGTACTAAGTTAGTAGTAACCTGCTCATTACATTCCTTCTTGGCTTCTTTTTCTGTAGCATGACCCTTTCCTTTTGGCTATTTTTCTTCTGATTCTTTGAGGTATTTCTCAATAAATTGTTTTCCACTACAACCACGTGATAACACATCTGCTATATTCATTTATCCCGGTTAAAATCTTTGTTAATGACAACTCTTTTCCAAACTATCAAAAACATTAAAATATATGGTTACCTACTCTAAAGTCCCAACAGGAGTTGTTCCAAGACTAGGAGCTTCCTTTCAAGTTTATGACATAAAAAATGTTATTTTATTTTTTAATAGAGCTTGTGCGTGAACTAATATCCACTTGCAGAGCATATGTCATTGTAAATTTTCTTGTGTTGATACATCGTTATATTATAACAATGCTGTATAGATTGGTGTATTGTGTGCAATACTGGTACAAGCAGCTCCAAAAATTTTCAATAGTAGCGAAATTCTGTATTTGTATGAAATTGCAGGATCAATTTCTTTTTGTTGAGGTTATATAAAATTTTCAAAGCAGTTCTCGGGAGCGTCTAAAGAGAGCCAGAGTTTTTTTTGCAGAAAAAAAATACATTTTGCTTTGAATGTGTAAAATAATCATCAATTGACCAAGATGAATCACTCTTTTTTTTATTTTGAGAGACAGAGCTCAATTTTTTACTGTTATCGACCTAAAAACACTGGTCTCAATGTTATAATTGTAACTGTAAAATCCTTAATTCATGAAATAAAGAGCACTGATGTAGGTATATTTTTTGAAAACCAGCATAGTTTATCAGATAAATTCTTCAGACTAAACTTACTTTGTGGGATAGCATGGTGAGACACTCAAACCTTTTTTGTTTTAAATCCAGCCTTAATTTTCAAGTTATTTCTGTCAGTCATGCTTACGTCAATCACTAAATTCCCCACATTCCTTATATCGACTCACAGCTACTCTCCCTAAATCGTTCGCCTTATTTTTCAAATCTTTCATGATATTTCGTATATTCTATTTTGTGAATTTGAAAAAAAATATTTTTTTAAATGACGGTGTGGGTTTTAAAAGGATATAATCCACAAAGCTGCAATAGTATATTGTATAATTAGTGGGAAAAGCATAATATTCCCAAAGACTGTGATAATTACCAGACGAGGAGCGTAGCGACGAGTCTAGTAACACAGGAGTTTGGGAATATGCTTTTCCCACGAATTATACATACAATGTTTTCTCCGATCGTTGATTTACATTTGAAAAATTAGTTAAAAAATATTTCATTCAAGATGTAATCAAGTAAGTTTAGATAGGTTTTTCTATGTTCATATTGAAATATAGAAGTGGTAACCATGGAAATTACTTTGTTATGACAAATTGTACAAACTGTACAATAAATGTAAATATTAACAACAATTAATTTGTGTTCAAAAATATCGTTATAAATTAGACGTTTTTTTTTATTTAACATACTGCGTCAACCACTAGGGTTATTGGCGTTCAGTACATATATCAGTTACATTTACAGTTACATATATCAGTTACATTATGATTATGAATTGTACATGTTGATGGCTTTGAAGAATTTCAAGAAATCGTTTATTTGGTCTCCGAGAGCTAACTGTAAGGAGTTGGGGATCTTATGCTGTCTTCGATGGATTGCAAACTGGGGACATTCTAGGATAATATGTTTAATGGACATATTTTCATTACATTGGGTACATTGAGGTCGTCTTTATTTAGTATGAATTTGTGCGTTAAGGCTGTGTGTCCAATCCTTAATCGGGTAGCTTTGATTTGTTCAGCTCTTGAAGTCGGTAGGGAGGGGGTTTCTCTCACATTTGTCACTACTTCATGCATTTTGTTATGGTTCTGAATGTTCCATATTTATGTTGCCACTTATCTACAACACAGCTCCTGACAGTTGCTTTGTGGTCTTGGTGTGGTATCAGCTCCAATTTTGGGGAAATTAGATGTTTCTTTTGTTTCTTTTATAACAACTTTATCTATATAAAAATTAAAACCATACTTTGTTTCATTTTATTGTAATAATCCATTTGTAACATTACCGCACGCTACAGCAGTGCGGCATAGTATATTAAGTATTAAGAACGGTAAGGGCTGTTTACCGGTCGACAGCAATGTTTGTAGGCTGAGCGTAGCGGAGCCTCCAATAATGCAGGAGACCCGTACTACCCTTAACGTTCGAGATGCTTATACCATTTTTTGCGTGATCGTATTGAAATATTCGAATTTCGAATAAAATAATTTAAATTTTCTCGAAATGAACGAAATGTCAAAAGTGACATTTATACTTCTCGATCAGTTTAAAATATAATTTGCATTTTGGTGAAATTGTTTTCATGTTATTTATTACTTTTTATACGGTTCTGTTCATTAAAAAAATATAGATCCCATTTTTTTTTGTTCCTTTTGTATAATGAATGAAGTAATATATTATTCGGGACTACTTAAATGTATGTAGGGCTAAGACGTCGGTAAGTAATTTACTTACCGACGTCTGAACGGTAAGTGAATCACTTGTGAATCACTTACCGTGTTAGACTTGGAAACCAGTAAACACAACCTACCGTCCTGACAACCGATGCTGTAAATAAACAAAAAAGATCGATCGCGCAAAAAGAATATTACCGCACCGTTATTTTCTAATTGCTTAGCAACTGCCCACTATTAGGGAATGTTGAGCTTTGCACATAGAAAACAGGTCAAAATAGTGTCACTTCTCCCACGATCGAAGAAAAAATAAATATATATTTTTAACTCAAATAAATTACTTCTATCATTTTCAGTTTCTCCAATTATTTTATTTTTTTGAGAAACATCGAGATTTTAAAAAGGTAAAACTGTGAAACTATTTGTTGAATAATTGAAACTACATTGATATTAAGTATGCAATGATGAATTTTCACAATTGACTAGTAGGTATTCATAAAAATATTCGAAAAAACTTTTGAATATCAACACACTTTACGTAAGACATCTGATTGGTATGAAGGGGAAATTATTATTATGAAATACGTACTTTGTATACGTTACAGTTTTATTAAATATACAGAGTGTAGCATACACTAAAGCTATGCAAAATGTAATATTTGTAATTATATGTAATCTTGTTGCATAAACCTATCACTTCTTTGAATAAATTGATGTTTCCTATATTTGAATGATTCTATTGTTTGATGCTTGGATTCTTAATAATACAAATGTTGACATTCACTTAGTATACAGTAACTTGAAATTAGTAACAAGGGGTCTCGAACATAGACAACATCAAATTTATTGAAAAAATCACTTAATTAGAACCAACCATCTGATACTGCTCCATTTTTGCTATGAACAAATGAAAATCACAAGAAATTTTTTCTTTCCACTTGTGATCTTATTATGTAATTTTCTTACATGGCATATTATCTAGAAAATCTGATCTTGAGGTCGTCAAGGTTGTCTAACGACCAAGTAAAAAACAAAATTAATATGTATAATTGTAAAACAAATCTCACTTAAAATTTCACTATTAGTCCAAAAGCTGGCACCAATATTTGGGTAGATATTTGAGGCAAGCTGAAACTACGATGACATGTAAGATCCAAAGCAATAAAGGAAATGTCGATATAGATCTACTTTTCGATGTAAACTTAATAAATTTAGTGAAATATTAGTTATAGTTAACAAGACCGGTACTAGATACTAGAGTGACAATTTGACATACCCCGCTAAATTTGATACGGTTCTGAAAGTGTTTAAAAGCTAAAAATGATGCAGTAACGAGGTGAACATTCTCTGACACCGCCGACTTGAGAAATTCATAAACGTCTCTCACATACCTGGGGGTGCTAACTGAAACTCCCAAATCCATCGAGTAGATAACCCCATTAGTGCCTGCAGTGACGCTGAAAGAGAATGTTTCTACTTCACAACCCCTCTTCAGTCTTTTAAGCGGTTTACTACTTCTATAAGCGACTAGTCTATTTTTTATAATATCTGTGACCACTGACACTGAATATAACAAACTGGTTACTGCCAGAATTACGTTTTTACATTAATCAATACAAAAAGGCACTATTAGAACTGATAGCTATCTAGGTCAATCTATTGTAGATACATGAAACAATCTATGATTTGTGAATTTATTGATTGTAATGACTTATATGTAATAACATGGAAGCATTACTTAACTATTTTTAGAATTAAACGTAATATGATTTAAACAATGTTGAAACTATTTCAGTGTCAGTGGTTCTATTTATATAACCATCAAAATAGGATAGGGATAAAGGGTAGACATATGTACCAACCACAAAATGTCATGTGGCATTACGAATGTTGAGAAATTTGTATCAAAGAGTTGTTTTTATTTCATTGGTATAACTTTCTGATACCCTGTGGTAGAGGAAGTAATGCTATCAAAGACCCACTGGTTTTTTTACTGAAAAAAATTCATAAAAATTCCACTCAGCTTTAATTGTATACTTCTGTATGTTAGCTGTCAATTGTAAAAGTATCGTTGTATAGTTCTGTGTCAGTTTTGAATTGTGCAAAGTATTAAATATATATGCATTTAATATTTTTAAAATGTCTCTCAACTGGATACACAAAATACTAACAATGGATAATCATCGCTATCCTAAGTTCTGTTTTAAACATCAACTGCGTTTGGTGAACTCTACAGATATGAATTATAACTGGATAGTTCAGTTGAAAAAGTTCTTCGTTGATATTGACTGTGACTATAGATGGAACAATTTGAATCATCTTTCTTTTATATCGCAGAGGAAAGATTTGTTGTCCAAATATTATACATATTTACATGTATCAGATGTCAGTGTTGCGTCTCGATATTCTTTCATGTATTTGTATTCTTCTTTTCCTACCGCCTGTGAACCCGCACTCTTGCTCAATTGCGTATGTCTAACCATTTTAAAATTAAATTTACATCAAATGGTGTTGGATACATTATTGGCCCTGAATTGGATTGTACTGTTTGTAATATTCATGAAAAGGAAACTATTTTCCACTTACTGTTTGATTGTCCGATTTATACAACAATGAAACGGAATATCCCTTGCCTTGAAAATGTGAACTCACTGCTTTATGCCTTAAATAAAATCACAATTTTCGAGGCTAGGAAAATTACGGAATACATTTGGAATATATTGAAATTACGCCAATCTGTCTTAAATGAATAATGTTTTGTGTGTAGTTGTTGAGATTCGCTTAACCTTTCCTATTTTAAAATACTTTTTTTATATAGAATTATATTGTACCTTGCTGTAACATTGTTTCAGAAGCAATAAAATCATTATTATTATTATTATTATTATATAGTTCTGTGTCAGCTGTCAATTGTTACTGTTGCTACTGTTCCATGTCAGGGGGTCTATTCTCAAACAGTGACATTTTTTGTCGCATGCGATTTTACTTTTTTCTATACTTCCTTTATTGACAAAAGTATAATCTCGCATGCGACAAAAAATGTCACTGTTTGAGAATAGACCCCCTGACCTTACACCTTATTTTTCTACATGACTTTCTCTTTTATAAACTTTTCATCACGCTACTACTTTTAAATATTATATGGTATTTTACTTGATGTTTTGAAACAACGAATACTACCAAAACAATTCACAATATCCTGCTAAACATCGATTTACACTTAACCATATTGGAATTCCTTTATTTCTGAATTGTGATGGTTTGCTTTCTACACATCAGTCGCGATAGTGCCTCTCGAGAAGGAAACCGTACTCCAAACCACAATAGTTTCCCAAAATCTATTTTGATCGAAATATAATTAACTAACGTGGCTGTAGTAGGTGCAATCTCATTTACATTTATCTTGATTCTATACGTTATTGAGGATTAAATCATCAAAATTGGTAGATCGGATAAAATGAGTCATTTGCAAGGATGTTATTTTTTGTATTGTTCTCAAAAGTCATTGGTTTTAAAAATACTGAGCAGTATTTATTGGGAAATTTTTGAATTTAATAATTCAATATTGGTAACCATTCATTCATCAGACGACCACTAAAGGATCTTGTATTTATTTTGCTATCTCCATCTATACTATAATTTGGCTTTAAAGACGTAAAATGCACAGGGAGCATCTTAAATGAATCAATTTTCTACAGAAACCAAAAAAATACTCTGACAATGTCGAGATGATAATTTTCAACTAACTCCTTCGACTTATGTGACGCAATTAAATAATAATGAGACTTATTTCGGGAAGCATTTAGAAAAGTAATAACTAAAATTTAATAAGTTAGCCACATAATGTAAAGTTTATATAAAGTAAAAGAAAGTTTTAGTATTCGAACTTAACAAACTGAAATGAAGGCGAATTTAAAGTTTTGTCTCTGGAGAATGTACTAAGCAGCACTGGAAATCTATTTCTTTGTTTAGCTTGAATGGGTCTTTCACTAAAGCTTTTAAAACTTGGAAGATTCTTATGTTAACACACAAAAGAAATATCGAAATGCCACTGAAAAATGATTTTATGTGAAATGGGAAAAAATACTGGTTAAAAGAATGACGAGTTCTTAAAATTAAGTCTAAGCCTCTGATTGTTGGTGCCGAACTAATCAATCAATCAATACTAGATAGAAACATATTTTACATGAGTTTGGATATCATGACCCTACTTAGGGAACAGGTGATGCACTCCAGGAGCCATCATCATCAACAAACCATGGCATTGGGGTTGGCATTAACGAACCTAGAAAGAATCTCGAAAAGCTCAATAGAACCTACTTCATTTCAAAACTCGATGGGAGAGAATATATTGATGAATAGATCGATCTTCATCAAAACCTATTATCAGATCAACATTATCGTGACAAATTTCATAAAAGGAAATAAACCAAGTTGATACGTACTCGAAATGTCTTTTATTTGCCGAGAAAATTTATATACGCCTTACATTTACTGGGTAACGAGCCTTCTAGGAATTTCCTTGTCGTATTTTCTTATCCTTGTAATGAAAAGTCCGAGGCAGTCTCGACTCGCAAATAATCATTTGAATTAAGTTGTCTCGTACAAGGGTCTCATTTTTTACGAGAGGCAAATCATTTATGTTTAATCTGTTACTGGGAAAATTACAGCTAAACTGTTTCTGCTTGTCAACTTGAAATATCGGCGTTTTATTATATAAGTCGAAGTACCATTAATTCTTTAAGACTCTACCCATTTGTTAAGGGGAAATTTAGCATTTCAAGGAGGATTTATTGAAAAATTCAGTGGACCCTGCTGGTGAACATGTAGAGGAACATGTATGGGGCTTATGGTTGATCATCACATATTATGGAGCACTCGCTGGGTGGTCAACAAGTTGACAGGTTTGCTGTCTCAACAAAACTTTCTGGTAAACAAAAATTAATTTGTCTGGTGCCACCAGTACTCCACCCACAGCTTCCACAGAAATCAGTCTGGGCCTACCTTGTCTCCATACATTTTTGAAAAGAGAGCAACTATAGCGTGACCTACGTTGTCTGACTGGTTTTTGTCGTGGTTATACTTGGACTAACCGATGTGCCGTATTTGTTTGTAAGATGGAAAAAAAATTATTTTGATTGTTACGTCAAATCTATGGAATACCACCCGATAAATTGGATAATAATTATTCCTGCCTTTTTTCAAACTCGTTGTCGTTTGGTAATGACCCTTCGGTGTCTCGTATCCATTGCCTGGCAACAAGTTTCCCAAATTCTGTCGAATTATTTTCAACTTATTCTCACTTTCATGTGATATTACTACAGCTAATTGCATCCAGTGACTGTAAGGCTAGACTTAGACGGACCACAGCGACGCAATTAGTTTGTGTTTTTGTTGTCGTCATCCGTCGTTGAAGACAACTTCAATTAACGACAATGGTATTCGGTAGTGTTCATCAGTTTCAGTATGGAGAAACGAGGAGTGGCCAGTTGTCGCATTGCGAAGGCTGTCGTCCATGTGTTTTGCATTGAACCACCAACAACGACAATTTCGTGGGTGATACTGTCCACAGGTAGCGACCGTCGCTGAGATCAACTACAAGAAGTCGTTCGTCTAAGTACTGCTCTAATTCTATTGAATTTTTAATATATCCACGACCTCCGCCCACTAACAACCACAATTATGAAGTTGTCGTGACGCGTTGCTGTGGTCCGTCTGAATTTAGCCTTAGTTGCGGTTTGGCGTCAAAGCTTCTCTAGTAACTTTAAAATTAATCAACATTATCAGAATTCGTTTCGGTAGCAAACAAAACTCTATATAATATGTACAATCTTCTCCGTCAAAAAGACCATAATAAAAAGAAACATTCGATAGCCAACCAAACATTCATCATCCGCGATAAAAAGCGATGCAGCGAATAAAAAGAGGGATATAAAATTTGGACTTATGTTCATATATTCGAAAGAGCTTATCCAAATATAAAAATAGATACCACGTGAAGACAGATATTTTAAAATATAGTCTTTTTAAAGTGCAAATCGTACAGAGATAAAACTCTCCATTATGTTTTGTCCTGGATATAAATTTAGATTAGTAGATATAAGCCACTCGTAATCTTCCACAATGGTCAAATTCAGGGACAAACAGACATTTTTGCTCCAGTGAACTGAACTCGGCATTTGTATTTATGACATCTGGCGTGGAAAGCAACCAACATATTTAAACGTCCTCGACGCAGTATCCTGTCGTTGACGCGCTCGTCCTGATCCTGAGACTTGGATCCACCAAACGGGACTTGATTTGTTCGTTAAATTTCATTCTGCTAGTTTATAGAGGATGTATCAGTATTTGTTAATACTTTAAAAATATCTATCTACAGAGTGATCAATTCGAAATAACATATTTCATTATTATTCCGGTAGAAGGGAAGATCTGATCAGATCCTTGCACACCAGAATCTATAAAAATCGTGGTATCCGTTTCTGAGATAAAATGAGCGTTCCATACTCAAAACTCACCCTGTATATTTGTCTAATAAACGTACTTAACTATTTTAAAAGAAGGTGAAATACTTTTTCGATTCATCTGTATCTACAGGGTAGCGAAAAAGTCTGGCACTAAGTATTTTTCTTTGAAAATAATCTTAATATATATAAATTACGTGTCACGTGTTTGTCCGCGATGAACTCCTAAACTACTTAACCGATTTCAATCAAATTTGTACACCGTGTGCAGTTTGGTCCAACTTGAAAGATAGGATATCTTACATCTTAATTTATGATCGCAATATTATTTTATTGCAAATTATTTGTCTATCATTTGACAGTCACAATTATCTCCAAACGATTCTAACAGATGGCGACATCTAGTGACTGGATTGAGTAAGTATTTAATGGATGGCATAATGAACTTCAAATTTGATTCTTTCGTATTGATTTCTGCAGTAAGGTTTTATACCAGCTTCAACGTTTCCGTCTTCGTTCATAAATAATAATTTCATTGTAATAAGGGGTAACGGTAGTAGAATATCAGTCACGAAGTTCGCCATGTTTTTGAACAAATGGCATCTATGTAAAAAAGCATGGCGACCTTCATGACTGAATTTCTACTACCGTGTTCCCCTTGAATAGTTTACAACAATTGCTCCAAAGAGATAGTGTCTTCACTAGTTTCACTAGTTTATCGAAGAGATTTTTTTAGGCTTGGCTGGCATTTCATCTCATCAACACAGGGTGTTTTACTAATGTTGGTCAAATTCAAAGGGGAAAATATGTATTTTTTTTAATGGAACACCCCATAATTTTTGATCTTATTCGAAAGAGCAATCATTCTTCTTTCCAACAATGTATAGTTTTCTATTTTTTGTTTCATTAACAACAAAGATATTCGAGGTTTCAAGTACTAGTACATTTTTAATTAGTAGTTTCATATGAACGTATTTTGATGCATAAAATCAACTCATGTTGTGACCGTTTGACGCATAACGACAAATTCATTAAAAGAAATTGGTTTTTGAGAACCCCATGTTCTACAATTATATTTGTTACACATGCCATTAATGTGGAACATTGCTTCATCAGACATAATTCATAATGAATTAGGTTCGTTTCTTGATAAGTCAAGTAAAGTCTCACATACCAGTTTTTCATAATCTGACTCGTACAATATTTGATAAGTCTGAATTTTGTATGGAGTTAATCTTAAAATTTTTAGACATCTTTGAACGTCACTCTTGCTAAGTTCTAAAATTCCAGCAATTTTTCTAATAGAAATTTTATGATCGTTATCATGTGGCACTTCATTAATTGACATCAACTTGTTTAAAAGACCATCATTATTTCTTGGTTTTTTTAAGTGCAATGCAACCAGTTTCGATTAATTGTACATACATTTTTTTAATTATATTCACTGACGGCGGATTTTTCATAAATTTCCTTCTGGATATCCTCCTTGTTTGAATTATTGATTTCGTTTCTGCGTAAATTATTACAGTTTGAGCTTTTTCACTCACATAGATCATTCCGAAACCGACTTATATGACTTAACAAAATTACTAGTGTCAAAATAGCTGATTTTGTTGTGATGCGTCAAACGGTCACAGCATGAGTTGATTTTAGGCATCAAAATACGTTCATATGAAACTACTAATTAAAAATGTACTACTACATGAAACTTCGAATATCTTTGTTGTTAATGAAACAAAAGATAGAAAACTATACATTTTTGGAAAGGAGAATGATTGCTCTTTCGAATGAGATCAAAAATTATAGGATGTTTCATTTAAAATAATGCATATTTCTCCCTTTGAATTTGACCAACATTAGTAAAGCACCCTGTGTTGATGAGATGAGATGCCAGCCAAGCCTGAAAAATCTCTTTGATAAACTTGTGAAACTAGTGAAAACCCCATCTCTTTGGAGTGATTAATAAGCTGGGCATTTATGTTCAAAATCAGTCACTCTTATTTGGGACACCCTGTATTACCAAATTACCAAATTATCAAATTTCAGGGTTATGAACAGTATTGATGTAATCTTCGTTTTTAAGAGGGACTGCCAAGAAAACGAAGAAATACAATACCGTTTATAGCCCCGAAATTGGATAATTCTACATATGTTAATTATTTTCAAACAAAATGACTTGGTGCCAGATTTTCTCGCTACTCTTTATATAATATGCACAATTATTATTTTAATGTCTATTGACATGCGTTAAGAAGACGAAAACGACTCCTCAGTAATTAAATCTAGCAAGCTAGTTCCCTATCGAGGCGTTTCTTAATTTCCTCTTCATGGAAATTAAGCTATTTCGAATTTTCCGCTCGACTGGATAAATGTGGCAGAGAAACGATACTTCGCTTTGCGCGTTACGTTCCACTTGCCATGATTTTTATTATTACTGAAAAGTCCTGCAAACCAAGTAGATAATCTGAAAATAAATTAATAGGAAATTTTGTTTCAACGGCTTTTTGATGTAACGGCTTGAGATCATTTTCCTTTTTGGCGTACTTTGTTAATGTTTTGTCGAAAAAAAAAGTAAAATTAGTTGCTTTTAATTATGACTCTTTTCTCGTTAAGTGGAAGCTGTTTACAGCTGGTACAACATACATTCCAAATGGCATACATGCGCCAAAAATATAAGCCAAAATAAAATGTACAAATATCATCTGGGGATCAACAGAGAACTCAGTCGGGAAGAATACTTCGTGCACGTTACTGAAGACGACTTTTCGCAGTTGTAACCGAAACGTTAGAGCCTACATTTCCACAGCAGCAGTTAAGCTATTCACAGCCAAATGGAAATGTGAATTATGCAAATTAGATGAGTTTTATTGGACATTCACAAGATTCTTATACGGCTTGGCAGATAGAGTACAGTAACATAGTATAAGCATGACGCAGAAATTTGGCTGTGAATTACGGATAAGATTTACCATCCCTAAGGATTAAATCATGTTTGAGAACTTCAGACATGATTATTCGCTTTGAAACCGATTACAATATTCCCAAATTTATTAAAAATAACAAAACTAAATCTTCAAAGTAAGGAGTATATAAATTGACATATGTGGTAGTGACAACTGTGACAAAATTTATGTCGATAGTGCTTATGGAATTTTAAAACTAGAATGTCAGAGCACAAGCGTAGCTATGACAACAAAAAATCTGATCTAACCATTCGTTTATTAGCAAACACACTTTCGATTCAATTTTCGAAATTTTTAAGCGTTTTTATTCGTTTTATATCCTTTGAAAAAAAAAACAATATCACAACCAATTCACTTAAAATTAAACGGCTCTTTCAGATTGTACAACAACGACACAAATTGTTTACTGAAACTCCTAAATAGACGGGTAACTTTTCAAAGTTCTAGTAACTCTTTTTGTTAACTACTGCTATGAAAGCAACTCCTGTGTTTAGTGGAGTGCATTATAACCCAACCGGCTTTTTTTGTGTTAATTAAACCAAATGTCCTGGTGTTGAGTGGAGTTTCATTTTTTAAAATAGGTCAGGATAAAACTGTGGTATGCCATGTGTTACTGAAAGATACGAGACATGTTCTTTTATTTTTAGTCTGAAACGTGCATGTTCAGAGGAATATAGGCGATTGCAGATCTGTATTATACATAATCATAAAATTAAATTGTTTTTTAGTGCATCTTATGGTTATTGTTATTTATTTTATCATCAATTCACAGAAGTTTTATAGAATACTACAAATAAGCTAGATGGAGGAAGCTACAATAAATGGTACAGTGAACACTTGTTACCATCATGCGGTCGCCGGTAGTACTGGTACACTTTTTCCCCAAACGTGCCATTTTAGAGGACACGTTCCGAGCCCGGCTCATAATGTGTTGCTCCACAGTTCCCGAGAAACGCGAGGCCCTCTACCAGTCAAGTTACTCTTTGGCAAAAAGCGACTTGCACCGGAGACAGAGACAGGCGAGCGACGTATATATGAGATTGAGAGGGAGGTCGTTCGCAACATCATACGACTTGCGACAGTTGTCAGATTTGTCTTCAACCAATTCAATTTCGTTGTACTTATCTATCTCTTGACGCTGTCTCAGGTCTTGGCCGCTCATTGCGAACGAGTAAAGTTAAACACAATACATGACATCGTTGAGTGATAAATATCCAGTATTGCGGTCTGTCCTGCAGTTGCTTTAGAAATCGTACCTTGAAGCACTAACTATACTTCTACAACTACAACTGTAAAAGAACATCCACTGAAAAAAGTAGAAAAACACACTGGATTGGAACATTTTTACTTTTGGTTAACGTTCAACAAAATTTGATTGTAAAGTTGTGATAAATAAAATAGATATTCATGTATTTCACAAAAGAATAATATATACACTGCATTTATAAATTTTTTGTGTGGTACTAATTCTGTGGAACTTACTGATCAAACTTCATGAATTTCATCACGTTGCTTCAAATTTTCTTTGAATCTTTGTGTTCGACAGTAATCCGCGTATATACTAGAAGCCATGAGCAAAGGAAATAGCGTCACTAAACAATATTTCTTCAATATTCCTTCAAAAGATGAAACCATCTTCCAGCCATGAAAGCGGTACCAATCATATATTTTCAATGATATACTTCTTATAGGTACTATAATATTATGCCTGTTTTTAAACTGACACAAAAATTTTTCCTGACATTTAACTAAATGTCTTTTGTTGAAGTTCACTTCATAGTTCACTTCTTTGAAGCTTGAAAGGCCTTTTTCTTGATAGCTCTTTGTTACTACAAACATATTTTTCCAATAGTTACTAACAAACAACTACTACCCTGTCTATATTAAACGAAGGGTTGAACAGTGTTGGTATAACTGCGAGATATAACCTAACCAATTCTGGTTTGTAATTAGAAGGAACAATATACCGGTTTTCGGCCTCAACAATAATAACAGCCACGAAATGCACAAGTTTTTGGCGCCATAACTAATAAATGTAATTTTGTAAACAAATTTTATCGTTCAAAACACAAAAAAATATGTAAATAATCAAAAAGCTTACAACAAAGAAAATTCTTTGGTAAACAATAAAATCACATGTCATTGACAGATAACGGGCTTAAAATGGCGACTGTCAGACATGCGCACTGTCCGAAAATGAATCGTAAAATAGCACAAGCTTCGCTTCTTGTTGGGATAGTGTATTCTGTGATTGTATCTAAGCAATGTTGTTCGCGAGTTTCAGATAATGAGAAAACCTACTAGACCGAATGATCAAGTTTTATTACAACTATATCATTTTTAGAATCATTTGATAATCTATGTTGATATCTTTTTTATAGGTTAACCGTTTGCATTTGACACTCCATTCAAGGCCCAATCCGAAGAGTCACTAAAAAATTACTAGATTTTCTCAATGTTGATATGTACGCGATGCGGTAGGCAGTTTTTTACTAAGCAATGCTTAAGCTACAGAGATGCAAGAAGCGAAAAACTTAAGAGCTTCTTGAAGTTAAGAGCTACTTACGAAAGGCGTGCTCAATAGTGCAAACGGGCATGAATATAGTCTGCATGGAATAAAAGCTGTCTCTGACGATTGATCGGAGTGGTAATGTAAACACAAACTATTTGAAGTTACTCTTATACTGTTTATTCTAACCAACTTCTACAATATCGACTAGCGGTATTTAATGTTTGGTGTAACTATGGTTTAACATACAATTGAAATTTATGGAATGTAAACTTGAATGCTCGCAATTTGCGATATATTGGCATGATTGATATGTATGCAATCATATTTTTAACTCAATTAGAAACAATTTGTTATTATTAACTAACGAGGTATTTGAATATATCAAGTCAGATGCTTTAGTTCACTGTAGAAAGAATTTTGTTATCTGTTGACATGTGGAACAAACGAAATAAATAAAAAACAATCAATCACTGCTACACAGTTCTATTCGAAACTTTTAATTAACAATATTTATGAATAATTGGAAGAGTTGAAAAAAATTTATTGGGTCAAGCATATGGAACACCGCTGTTTGCAAAAAATTGCCTTAATATTTTAAAATTAAGCACCAGTCAGTGGCACGTGTTGGGCGTAATTCCATTTCCATGTGAGTGTAAAAACATAATAGTTCGTATCAATATTTTAAATTGAAAATGAGTCTCGGACGTGTGATAAACGGTTTATTTTTTGTTTTATTTTAACCATCATGATTTATGTTGAACAAGTTGTGCGTGTTTTGTTATGCGGAATGTGTTGCATTTCTCACTTCATATTCTATAACTGAAATATACTCGTCCACACGAACCAAGAGTTTTAAAAATTTCCCTGGGTGAATTTCTTTTCGATTTTTCTCATTTTTCTCAACCACAAAGCTCATATTATACAGAGTGAGTTTTAAGTTTGGAACACCTCAATTATTCCGGAAACAAGCACAAGATTTCTATAGATTCCATTATTATGGTGGTAGTTATATTGTTGAAAGATCTTTCCTTTGTCCGGGATAATAATGTAATGTTTTTATTATTTATTCGAACTGTTTTTACCGTGTGATAAAATTATACGCTCACTATGGCTAATTACAATCGATTTATTGAAGAAACACTCACACACTATAATAAACTTAATTTATATACACACTACTTAATATCTACTAATTTATCTACACTCGGTATAATAGTTGTCCTAATTTATTCCCAACACTATTTATATTCACTATCTGTTCACTCACTGTATACTGAAACTGTTTACCGATTCACTGTATACTGAACAACTCCTCGACTCACTCGAAAACCCGCGTATATATAGTCCTCCGTAACTCTAGACTTTCTTGAATTCACCACCTTTTACGCTGCGAGAACAGTCTCGAACATTACCTGTGAAAGAACCTTTCTAGAAAGGTCGCATTCATAGTTTGCGACAGGACCGGCTTCTAAATCACTGAGTTCGTATCAATAATGAATTTTGTTATTTCGAATAGATCACCCTGTATATTTTTTGTCATTCGAAATCTTAAGAAATCTTAAAACATACTGATTATTTTTTATGTAATATTCTCTATAGATAAATGCTATAATAATTTATGAATTATAGCTACATTTACATTATCTTCGCCGGAATGATATGATTCATTTTAAATAATCTATAATAATGTATATTGTATATTTCTATCCAAATCCTGGCTGCTCAATTCTTATTGTCTTTTGATTTCTGAACACTGGATAGTGGTTCATAAACGATGTCTTTTGAGTGATCCCACAGAAAATAGTCCAAAGAATTCATGTCGGGTGATCGCGGAGGCCATTAGATAAAACCACGTCTTTGAATCCATCTTCTGGGAGACACACATTTAGGTACCTATTGCTTTACCACTCGCGCATAGAGAAGTAGAGCATCAACTTGTTGCAGCCAAATATTGTCTAGATTAAAATCTGGTTGGGAATACTCTATTAGATTTGAAAATAGCTGAGCCAACTCAGGTATAATACTATTTTACAATAAATCTAAATGTGCCAGACCATATAAGTTTCATTCAATGAAAAAGGGATTATTTATTCTTTTGCTTATTATTCAGCACATATATTCTATAAAATGTTATACTTATACGAATATATGCGAAATATCAAGTACCCTGGATTTTGTCTAGTAATCATAGATCGTCTTCTAACAGGACAAAAAAATTAAAATAGTTGTTCCCCATTTTTTTACTAATCTATTTTAGATAGGACATAAATTATTGAAGATATTACACGTTTCTTGTTAACTTCTATGCTAATATCACCAAAATATAAAATCCGTTCTTTCGTGACAAAAATACGTGCCCCCTTCTTATTTATGATTTTCAGGTATTTTTTCAGTATCACATAAAATTGACGACTTAAAATTTATGTAGGCACGATCGATTCAACAATAATTGCTAATACTACATTGAAATACACTTTACAAAATATGTGTCTTTATTACTTTTTCTATACACAATTTATGTCAGTTTTATTTGACAACTTAATTACACTGAGGTATTACAGGTAATAAAAGTAGGAAGAAATAAAAAAAAATACCTTGCTAACGACAGTTTTATGTATTATTTACTAACGTGCGTTGTTTTGTAACTAGTTCTATCAGATTTGATTACGTTACTTGTCAAAAGACTTTTAATTACCAGTCGGAAGTCGATATAAGGCGGACGTTTCTCAAATGATAAATGGCAATTGGAACCATTATTTCACGTTATTCTGTCATCCTTAATGGTCCCTTTTTATTGTAGCGACTGCGACATTTACGTCGATATTGCTTGTAATGTTTTCATTTTTTAACGTGACAAATATTGAACATCAGTTTATTGCACATTTAGTGTCACGGAAGGCAATATTTACGTTAAATTGTAAGTCAAATTCTCAATTCTATACGTTTATAACAATAATAACTATAGTCAAAAGCGCTCTTATCGTGAAGGTTCAAAGGTCACAAACCATAAGTATCAAATCAGAAGACACAGAGGTTACCAAAATGTGAGAGTACAAATATACCCGAAGAAAATATTGATGGTTTATGTTTCCTGCACACTGGTTGACGAATTTCCACTTTTTCATTCATTCTCGAAATAATCTATCAGATTGAGAACCATTTTTTTTGCTTGAGGATGCAAAATACCGAAAAATTGCTCCTTATTATTCATAGTGTCAATTTTAATTGTCAAAGTGACATATCTGTATCTGTATCTGTATCTGTAGAGTAGGGAGGGTGAGTGTGT
>CAJUYI010000121.1:228600-268227 GCA_910591695.1 Galerucella pusilla
GCATGTCGTCTGTCTGTGTTGGACTTGTTAGATCATTTTCTTACATTCCAGAGTAAGTTGGTAGCTTAGTGCTTTATTGGTTGCTTAAGCATCTCACATAATCATCCTCCGCCTTTTATATGGAAAAAATTTATTTATTTTCATATTAGTCTCTGTTCTATACGTATCACCATGAACTATTTCAATAACTTAAAAGCAATGCCTCACTTTTCACCAAGGTATGTAGCATGCTACTATCAACACTCAACCAAATCCACTAAGAATGCAATATAAATATTTCCGTGAACTGATAAAATAACGTGTATACGAAAAATAGAGGAAAATTGTGGAAGACACTTCATTTCCCATTGTAATTCATTTTGACAAAATGTAACGTACTGCATTTCTTCAACATACGATAATAGTAAAACATCAATCAATATTGTTCTTATGAGTATTTTTTATATTTCATCAAATCCCCGCTACATAAATCTTTCAACAAGTACTTGAGAGGCTCCCTATTGATTCAGAATTTGCGATTATTGTAATTAATAGGAAATGCACCAATTTCGCTGCTACGTAACGAGTAATCCAATATTGTTAGCGATCCTAATCTTGTATGAGGCCAGAATTGCCCATCATATTGACCAGATTCGTATCAATATGGCTATAATACGTAAATGCAAACGCATTTGAGCATTTCGAATACCAATTAAGTTATTATTGCCGTTAGAACATTATCGACAAGGATAGAAGTTTACGGTTAACGGTATAAAATCCACAACATTAAAGGTTAAAACCGTACAAATTGTGATAAATCGATAAAGGACAAACATGGCATCTTTTATTTATGTCGGTTATACGAAGCTGACTCATATCAAACGATATTTAGAAAATTTTATTAATGCGTGAATTTTCGATTATAACATAACCTAACTTTTAAATTTTCTAAATTGGAAAAAAGGTTTCTTGGGCCCTTTTATTCACTGAAACCCACCAATTTGACACCGTAAATTACAAAAATACCCATAATAAGTTTCCAAAATCGTTAAGGGCCGATAACCATACAAAAAATAATCATACTTTTCAATTTGAGAATAATTTTCTTTTTAGTTTGATCAATCATAATAGTATTTTATGCAACGATCATGTAATGATAGCCATTAAGACACGAGCATGTTGTATGCGAAACGAGCCGCAGGGAATGCAGAATGGCCATTTTGTTGCGAATTGCATACTATACTTTTTCTATGACAACATATCGTTCACGTTTAATACATGCACACATTGCAAAAACTTTGAAAGAAATAAACCGATGATATTTCATCACTCCCAGTTCGCCGCTTATGGGCTTTCTATCAGAATTAAAATATAAATTAAAGAAATATGTAAATATTTTCTTTATTGCTCTTTCTAATAGGTACACAGAAATAGAAGCCTATAAAAATGTATTTATAGGAAACAACTACGAAATTACTGATTATCTAAAACTTTGACAGAAACGATCTGCTGACATTTCATCAATTTGTCGCTGGACGTCATAATTTGACAAGCCGTAGTCGTCGTGATTTTAGAGTGAACCTAGATCTAACACGAAATATTCCATTTTGCGTTTGTTGCTTAGCAACTTTCCTAGCAGCCGATGAGAAAATGAAATTCTGTACAAAATGTGCTTGCTTATGATTGAGGTTACGGTTATAACATGAACATTTATCGAAGTTGTCGTAGAAAAAGCATGTTCTTTCATTTATTTTTTTAATTATAATTAATTTCAAATAATATTTAAATTATTCACATACTTATGTGACATTATGAAAATTTATTGATATAAACAAACATTTATAATTTTAATGTCAACGAAAAATAATGGATTTTGGCAAAATATATTAAAATCGCAGCGTCGGGTTTTTAATTCGTTGACGAATGTTGACAACTGACATTTTACATACAGAAAACAGTTGCAGTTTATCTACCAGCCAAGTTTTATGAATGCTAACAGACGTTTTATAGTTTAGAAATGATAAATTAATATGTGTGAACATATAAATTATATAGTCCATTATTCAAGAAAATTAAATTATAAAAATTAGGGACGTCATAGATATTTTATTGAATAAAAGAACATTTTTTTGCCTGCTTCACCGGAAAACCAATCATATGAACAACAAAAATAGGGTTGAAAGTATTGTTTATCATATGAGCATGAAAAATAGGGCGGAAAATTCTTAACGCCACGAATTTTCACCATCTGTCACTTGTAATTTTGACATTTTACCTTAATTCTTTAATTAAACGTTGTGTGTCACACATGCAGGAAACGCTTTAGCACCCTTTAATTATCAGCTGCTCTCTCTCGTCAATTGTCAAGCGTATAGGGTCAACACGAAACTCAAATGACAAATATATAGTGTCAAACGTCATGTACTTTATGTCAAATAGCACGAACCTAACGTCAGATGTCACTCACAGTTGCCAATCTAGATCCTGTTTAGTATATCTACTCACTTTTGTACCTTTCCAGTATTATTTGCAATAATTCATAAAAAGAAATTGTTATTTCGTTCTGAAAGAAATTATTGGCAATAATTAAAATTGATGAAAATGTAAGTCTTTGTCCATTAATATGAACGGAACAACAGATTTCGATGAGCATTAAGAAACCCGTCAAGTAAATTTGCAAAGCTCGCTGTAAAAAAAAACTTACAGCCGATCGGAAGTTGAAATCGCATCTAGTTAAGCCGAGTTTAAATTTGTATGGAAAATGACAAGATCAACTCGTTCGGCTTCATTCTACATGATGTCCAATAAAACGTAATGTGGCACCGAAGGAAAATCACTTAGTTTAATGACGTAATGAGGATGACGGTTTTAAGGTTCCTCATCCTGTGTTGGTAAAGCAATTACTTAAAATGACGCTAATGCTCCTAGAACCGGTAGGCAAATCCTGATCGAAAGGTCCTTAAACGATAAAACGGCCCGAATTTAGGGTTGGAGAGAATCCAATTGATCTGCAGTATACGTGGGTATATGAAAATTTCAGTTAATCATCGAATATTATTCTCCACGTGTCAGTTTTGTAAAAACCTCAAAAGATTTGAAAATATCGGATTGTGAAAACGAAATGTGGGAAATAAAAAAGTAAAATTAATTTTTCAAATTAAGAACCTCACAGAACAAATTAGAAAAACACAAAATTTTCCATATTGTTCACTTTTACATTTTTCAATCAATTAAAATGCCATCTTTCTCGATTCTCGTCCGTTTCAATTGTTTTTTTTTTCATAATTTCATTAATAAAACAGGCGGCCGAAGCAGCAGGCGTCAGACAAAACTTGGAGCAAAAGATATTAATGATTAATTAATTATTAAATTCCTTTCTCCCTCGTTTAACTGAAACGAGCACAAATTGAAATATCGAATAACGGGAATAAGAGCAGCAGAAATTTCAAATATATTATAATAAATAAAATGCTCCAAAAGTGTGATAATTCAAGTTTTCTCAGAATTAATAGGCTGGTACTACTTGTTTGAAGATGGAAATTTGACAAATTAGGTAAAGAAAATGGGTGAAATTGTCTCAATACCAAGTAAAGCTTCTATTACAAAAAATTCTTTTCATACATGTATGTGGAAAATTATAAAAAGATGTATAAAAGTGTAAAAATATGTGAAAATGCACGAAAATGTGCAATATGTTGAAATATGTTAAAATGTATCAAATATTTTAGTAAAAGTGTATTGAAATGGTATAAAAATGCATCAAACATGGAAAATTGTCTCAAAATGTGTACAACTGTGATAGAATGTGTGAAATTGTCTGAAGAAATGTGGAATTGAAATGAACTTTATAGATGTGGATCAAAATGTGTAAAAATTATTGCAAATATTTCCCGATGTGTGAAAGTTAATCAATGATATATATCAAGAAATGTTGAAGATAGACGTCAAGATAATATTATAAGGACTTACAAATTTGAGAATTACTTTATCACTAAGGAAAAACATCTACTTCTAGGACTATATGCCCCAACAGACAATAAAATACACTTCTAAGTTGAACAAGGTTGGTATATCTGCAAGATATAACCAACCATTATGGTTTTAAATTGGAGGGGGTCCCCGGAGGTCTAAAATTTTTGGTAGGGCAGTCTTTTATTAAACCCTGAAAGATACGACTATTCCACCGAAACAGTTGGGGAGGGGGGGAATTGACCATCTAATTCGGTTCGGGGTTGTTAAATTGCCACAGCGGTCAGTTTGTAGCCAGGTATACCCAAAATATTTCTTTTTCATAGGTAAATTGCGCACAAGTGACCCTAAAGAGGGTCTAGGTAAATGGCATACAACTTTCTACCGATTCCACGAATTTTAAAAGTTACCAGAGATTCAAAGGATTATCCCCTAATGACTTTACGATAACAATTTGAGGCGTAGGTACATAGATCAGTTTAGTTCGATCAATCGGGTTTGAGCCTGGGTTTTCTTGTTTTTTTTCAGTTTTATATTTCTTATTTTCTGATATTTTTATGGACTAAGGATACAATTTGACCGCTGTGCGCAATTTACCTATACAAAGACAGGCTGCAACTACCTGACGAACCCTTCCCAAATTTGGTAAACTTCTTGACCACCGTGCACAATTTACCTACGCCCATCCGGTTAGGCCCTTTACTTTACTCTTTTAATATTGTGAACAAATTTAAACAAAAACAGAACAGATGTGAAATGGTTTTTGAATAAAAATTTCTATTTCAATGATGTTACCGTTGATTGAACATTTACAATCAAACTTTTCCCATGACCTCTGATGATGTTGTGTCTGGGGGAAGCGAAGCTCTTCTTGCATATATATGTAAATGTCGCATTTGATTGTAATAACTGGAAAGTAGATTCAACTAGTAGTTTACCGGATTTGAGAGTCATCCCCCAGAGCACCCCGACGTTCTGGCTCGACGTAGGCGTCGAAGTCTACATCGACGGGTAATTAAATATAATTTCGTTACGGAATTTTGATTGCAGGAATTAAATAGGAAATTGAAATTTGCTTCTGCGTACGCGGGAACGCAAAAACGACGTCGAAATGTCGTTATCGTCTCTTTTCGATGGTACATGGATAATCGGATTTTTTCTAGTAATGGAATTCCTGATTGCCGAATTGGAAAATGTATTTTCAGTTTGGGGGTAAATGCTGGATATAAGCTTTAACAGTGGATAATTAATATGGAATATTATCGCAAGAAAACAACAATTTGTGTGTCATATAAACAAAATAACAGTTAATTATTCAACAAGCAATCTGCACTGATATAGTAGACAAGCCCTATTAGCCTTGAACAGACGAAGTGTTATATCGGGGCTAGTACTCGAGTGCCACCAAGATTTAGCTAACGCCTCGGCAGATAACAATATTATCATGAGGTGGGTTAAAGGGCACGACAGGAGTAAAAGTAATCGCATTGCCGATTCTTTAGCCAGGAGGCCGGCTGGACTAAAAATTCTAGGACCCAGTGACACCTACGGCCTAACGACTTCGACAATTGCGGGACTAGCCAAACGTTTTGTGTACAGCTGAATCACTTTATAACTTCAATTCGATTTAATTGTCAATAGGTGTCAAGGGTGGTATCAATCACCCTTAAGTTCAAGTGGCTCTCATACGTCACGTGACTTTGAAATTGTTTCTATGCTATGTGACTCTCAAGTGCCTTAAGAGATGGGATGTAACTAAAGGATGCAGTCTTGTCAGGATCACCCTGGGAAGTTGGCGCCCAAGAAATATTTGGGGATGACCAGGAAAAACCTACATTCAACAGAAGGATTTCTGACTGGCCACTGTCAACTAAGGAAACACCTCCATACTATGGGGCTAGTAGACACACATCTTTGCAGGATGTGTGAACAGGAAGATGAAACTGTCAGGCATGTCTTATGCGAGTGTCCGGAGTTATCGTCGATAAGAGAGTGTGTGTTTGGTGAGTCTTGGCCTACACCTGCCGGTATAAAGGAGATGTCTCCTAGTGACCTGTCCACCTTCCTGGGAAGGACAGGACAGACGATGACCTAGGAGGACAACTCCTCAGGAGGATGTTCAAGTGCTGTGAGCCTACACTCACGACTCTACAGATACAGATATTCAACAAGCGTTTAAGTGAGTTTCAGCCTTTATATAGATATATACAACAACTCAATCTTTGTAGCGGAGTGGTTTAGAGGTCTGACTGCGTGAAATGAAGAATTGTGGGCAAAGAGTTCGGAGCCTGAGAGCGGTGAGAGTTTCTATTCATTATATTTATATATAAATATCCTTCAATATACTTAGGTCCCATTTATCCGTGTCATGTGATCTGTTCATTATCCACACCTATTATTTACTGTACTTCATTATGCTTGGAGAATAGTCGTGGAAAAAAAAACTTATGCACAATAGTGACCAAAGCCAAATATTTTACTGAGTTAATCATGTTAATTCAAAGTTTTCAATTGGAAGAAATTAAGTTAAAATTACATAACATTGTTTTTAACGATTCAATAAAAATTTAAACATACATTTATGTCACTATTACTGATTGTATACAGCACAATTTGGAGTTTTCTTAGGGTAACTCATTTCCAATTAATAGTCCATTAAACTCCCGGGCCTTAAAGGAAGTTACAAATATTACTGATGGGGAAAATTGGATTTCAGATAGTTTGATTGGAAAATGAATTGAGTTAAGCAATTCATGCATTCGTAATATTCACTCTTCAAACACTAATGACACTAGTGCACCTTCTTAATTGAAGTCATTGAAAGACCGGCAATGTGAAAAAATATTTGAGTTGATTGATTGGTCCAGCACAAATTTCTAATTCCCACAACTCTAACTTCACATATAACTATAATTCATGAATATATAAAGTAAATGTTATTGAATGTCCTGTGATGAATGCTGTTCATTATGTCACTGTCTTTCATGCAAAATTTAAAGTTCAAAATAATAAAACTTCCACAGTTTATGTAGTAAACTTGGAAAGCTAGTCATACTTATTTTAATAGCTTGTCGTTACGTAAGCCCATCGTATTCATCACTAACCGTGGAGAATGTTTTCTTATTTTCCCAAGTCAATTTACAAGAAGCTTTTATAGTTTGCGTAATGTCGACATACTTATATAGAATATAATGTCGGAGCACGCTGGAAATTTGACTTTTATTATTACAGAAGACGTTACCGAAGACAGGATTTAAGGTAAAATTGAGTGAAGAATAAATTATATAAAATGTTTTTGAAGTATAAAAAAATAGGAGATGACAAAAAAATTCTATCTTATAACAAGTTTAATACAGCAAAGTAAATTGTAAAAAGGATGCTCAATACTGAAAATATGAAAGTGATTTCAAATTTTGAAGGATGAGCAAGTTATGAATTTGAAGCAGAAAAATGATAAGACATCGATAAAACTAAAGAAACAAGTAGAGCAGAGAATGGAACATGGATAATTATTAGTGTTGCAAATTTATCTTAGGAACAATAGGTAAATTTGGTATATAAATGAAAGAAACACTGCTTGAAATATATTTAGCACTTAAATAGAATATAAATAGAATCTTGAATTTACGTGTGTACGACAAAGGATTTATGGAACCATAAACTTCTAGAATCAGTAGTAATAGTTTAAAAATGCCGTACACTTTTGTGGAATCTTTCTCCACATCCTAAATAGTTTTTATAATCCATAGTACCACTATAGTTCATTTACATCGTTGCCATATTGTAATTTTTTTCCAGTAGTTGGCATAAAAATATGTTGATAAGTTGTTTATTGTATAAGATTACATACAACTTAAAAAAAAGCAGAAATTATAAGATTTTGGTGAATATATAGGTAAATTTTAAGATGTCCAGATTTGAAACCATAAGTTTAACTGAAAAATGTTATTTTTATGCACATGTTGAATTGCATCGTTATTGCAGTATTAAGTAACAATGTATTTATAAAAAACTTACATCTCTCACAGAAGTAATAGTAGTTAGCGGTCCACCGTTATCTCGTTATCTCTCAAAATATGATATTAGGGATGCTACCATCTCCTTGCAACCACTTGATAGACTCATGCATTGCGACGCAGTGTTCGATACTCTCTTTTAAATAGTTATGAAAATAACAGATTATAATTTACACAGTAGATAAATAACAAACTATAAAATGCTAATGAAAACGACAAACTATCACAAGAAATTCTGATAAAATTGTCTGATTTTGACAACCATAAGTCTGCATGGCAACCCCGGCCAAGGCAGCAAACTTTTGGACCGTAACTTCCCCCGTTACTAATACACATGCGCAGTTGAAAAAAATCGTTCCAACCACCTGAAATTACTGGTTCAGAACTCTCGATTACTATCAGTTCTCTGTTCCATCCGTGGACCAGTAAAATTACCGTTCAATCGATTCTTGCTTGATAGCGAGTATCGACAGTTCTAAAATTAAGAAACATGTGCAATGGTAACATTTTTATCTTGAGCTGTCAAATTTGGTTTTTATGGAAAGTGTAAATAGAATATGAAAGTGAGTTATTAGTTTTTGAATGAAAATAGTGTGCACCGTTTCCTACTAACTGTTTCTTTTTGTAGTCGTTGATAAAATAAAAAAGGGGAGAATGGAGTCCGAAACCACTTTATATTCTGCTAAATTGCTTCTACTTATGATATAATTGGGAAATGGTCGAAATAGAACATATATACATATACTTTTGCCATTCACCTACATAATTAATAAAGAGTACAAATACTTCTATGATTGTGATATTTTGATTCAGGTGATATTATTGGTATTAAGTTTCACTAATTTGATATTTTTATGTTGAAAGTGTCCATTTTGGTTTCCATAAGTTCGTTTTGTAATTATTTTTTTTGTATTTTCAAGCCTGAATGCTTTATAATTACAAATAAAATGTCTTGTTTTTATACTTTCATTTTCTAATTATTGTTAATACAATAAAATATATTCTGAATAATATTAATAGTATATTCTTCAACGAGTGCAGAATGATGGCTATTATTCACGCGGATGAAGTTTCCAAAACGAGCGAGCGCAGCGAGTGAGTTTTGGAATCATCCAAGTGAATAATAGCCATTCTACACAAGTAAAAGACAATACTTTCTCCACGACTAAAAAGAAAAAACTCCCAGTGAGGATCGCACCTGGATCGTCCGCGTCATAGTCAACCACCACTAGGCTATAGAGCATTGATTCCCAAAGTGGTCCAGGACGGGAGCCCGACAGGGGTCTACGCTTGCGTGGAAAAAAATGGGGGTCCACAACTCGTTAACGGGGGTCTATAAAAATGTATTAGGAGACCCAACTATGAATATAGGGAAACAATAATATAGGCAGACAATATTATAAGAAGCTTGACTTCTCCTATGAATATAGGAAGACAATATTATAAGAAGCTCAGCAATTGTTTTTGTAAGAACTTGCATATTCCATATTCAGAAAGAGCGTGTCAAGACTCGCCGATGCCCCGCCGCCCGCCCGCCTAGTTAAAGTCGTGTCTGAACCTGCATGAACTTGTTGGATTTTTCTCTAATATAAATACGAATGTGAATGATAAACATTGATCAGTTGTTTCCGGAATTTCAAAAAAGAAAGTGTACCTATATAAGTGTTCACCAGTGACGGAAGTAGTTTTCAGACTTTTGAAAATTAAAGTGAATTGATATTATTGTTTGCCAGTGTTCGAAAAGTAAGTACCTACCTATCTATTTGTTAGCAACTTGTATCTGCGGGAAAAACAAACCCACAAACAGTAGGTTCTGAACCATTCCAAGAATAAAGATTTCATAGGTCAAGGAAAATTATAACAGTATTTTTTTTACTTTCTTAAACTAACTGATTTTTAGTATTTTTAAGTGATGCGTGCGTTTTGTATGGATAGTCCGGTTTTACAAGAGAGATTTATACTAGGTATAGTTATTCTGGGTATAAAGTTATACCAGAATATATACCTAGAATAAAACTATTTGGTTTTACGATGCTTTTTTTCACCGGTATAGCAATTCTTACTCCAAGAATTGCTATACCACTGTAAAAAAGCATCGTAAAACCAACCAGTTTTAAACTAGGTATAAATTCTGGTAGAACTTCATGAGAATATAGACATTTAGGGCAAACGGTAGTTTTATTTTTGGTCCAACAAAATAACATACTTGTTTTTTTCGAGCCATACATCAGACAATTTTTGACCGATTTCTATGTTTGACCTCTCGTTACATTCATAAATGTCTGAACTTTCGTAAAATAATTCGCAAACATATACAGTGCGAAACAAAAAATTTCCAGTCAGTTTTAAAGTTTGGTAAAGTTTGGATGTGTCCGCCATTTTGTTTTTTCAAACAAAACGCGAAATATTAGATTAGTAGAGTGTCTTGATCAATTATCTTTTGAACAAAACCGACATCAATAAAATCGACCTATAAATAAAAAAAATATCAATAAAAAAGGAAATTCCGTTTTTTTTTGGACAACCCTATATATACGTAACTTATATTTTAATCGGAACCCTTACATTTATAAATGAAATTAATTACGGGAGGCGTACATATTCACTATCGCTACTGTTGTCCATTTTTTTCTCTTATAATACGTAAAATTATGATTTTATAATTATTTTGACGTTTCAAACAACGCGCTGTCAGAAGCGATTTGCGTTCTTAGCTATTTGACCTTTTAAAGAGACGATTTGATTTATTCATTTCAATTAATTTTAGCATGAATTCTGTAAATAATAGAATGTGATTTTCTAACGAGAGTGAATTCTTTTTTTATTATTCACTGGTGTGAAGAATTTATATCATTATGCACTAAATATGTAAAAATAATTTGTGCGTTATTATTTAGTTGTGGAGAAAATCAATTTATTGTTCGTGGCAAAGTATTTACAGCAGCATCCCTAATAACTACTAAACTAGTTCAAAATACGTTCCAACCGTTTGGTGAGAGATTACCAGTAACTTTTCTAATTTCTCTCACGCATGCGCATCAAATAGTTCAATTACTGGTTAGGTTAGATAATTTCTTCTCCCCCAACCTCCGTTTTCTCCTAGGGTATAGTTACCCTACATTTATACCTTCTTAAATAAAGGAAGGTAACAATAGCTTAGAATGAAATTAACGTTTCTTAATGCTTTGGTATCAAGAAGAGTTGTATAAGTAATTGAACCAAGTTTGAATATTGAAGGATATTTGGTTGTTACATACAAATACCAATAAAACTTTACAAACAATGAATTCAGATTCCCATTGATTTAAAACAGTTACGTACATAAGTCGCATTCACAATTTCCATTTCCTTTTCGTAAATATGATCGCCGGAAATCGCTGGTCTATATAATATATATAAGACAAAATGGCAAAGTTTGCACTTTTTCCCCTAAAAGTTAATAGGAGCTCTCTGCTTTGACATTTAAACTTGACATTATACAAACGCTATTATAACTTGGGGAAACTTGAACATATCGTTCACATTTTCATGGAAATTTTTATGAAATCCAAGGAAAGAAGCATCGACCGTAAACAATATTCTCTTTTTATACACAGAAGGTATCAATTTTTATATTTTTCTTTCAAAATTTGAACACGTAGTTAACCGCAAAATATAATGACTTTGCCATATTGATTCAAACCTCAAAATTACTTTTTTCCCCCATTTTTGTTGAATAAGTGCACAACTAAAGTTCCCACTCGAAGCTTTTTAACATACCTATATGAAAATTAGTGAAGAGACAGCCCACTACCAGCAGCCATAGGTATAACTGTAAATATAACCTTTTCTATACGGAAAATTCGCTCGGAACTTTGACGAATGCAAAACGGGTTTATTTGAGCCGGCCCCTTTCATAAATATTCATGGTATCAAGTGAGCAAAAGTAGTTTTATTAGAGGTTCTCAATGGATTTTGATTAAATTGCCAGACGGTCTTAGTTAGTGTGTATACGAGTGTATGCAATTGCTGTTAATGGAATAGTAATAGTTTGTGTTTTGTGATAGTTAACGAACGAATAAATTATGGTTAAAGCGAACGGAATCGAGAATGTCGACAATATTTTATGTTATTAGTTGCATGTAACGGAATTTTGCATGTTGCTATTGGCTTAACACAGAACTCCTCCTAAACGGCTGGACGGATTTGGATGACATATTTTTCTGATAGATAAATATAAAACCAGAAATAACGCCTTCCTTTTCCTCTGCCTTTGGCTTAGAGAATTGTTTCAATAGGCTGCAATTTCCCAGTTTCAGACCCCCCTACAACGCGGATTTTAGGATACCCCAAAAAAAATTCGTCTCCGATAAAAGGGGTAAACGCTCCTTCTTCTGCGAAATCATGAGCAAATGTTGTGTTTTGCCAACTGCTTAGATTTCAGACCCCAGGTTTTCGCAAAAAGCCTACGGCCCGTCCAGAGAGGCCTTGTTGCTTTTTGTTTATACAGGGTGAATCACGACCAACGGGATGGAGGTTTATAGCGAAACGGTGATAGTTTTAAAATGTTTTTCACTTTAGTAGTTTGTACATTCATATAGGCTACATTTAAAAATTATTTTGAAATATACAGTATGTTCCAATAAAGTGTGGCGTATCAAAGTTATATTTTTTCTTACGGGACACCCTATATTTCATTGCATTTTCTGATTGTCCCCAAAAAATAAAGTACTCCTTCATAATGGTTCCCTATACCTAAATACAGAGGGTTCCGAGTTATGCTGACTTTTTTAAAAATGTGAACATTTCGAAAAAATTAATAACTCATTGATTTAACAAATTCTTGCAAATTTTCTCTTACATCTCAATAGTTGAACATTTTGTTAAATATATTTCACGATTGAGTAGTAAATATCTATTCACAGGGTGTTCAGAATTTTCAGTTTCATTATTAGATCCTTCAATGGGTAATATGGAGCTTATTTTAAATGGAACACCCTGTATTTTGATAATTCACCATATTCAAAAAAATGTCCTCTTTCGAATGGTATAAGGGTGTCCTATATCTAGGTATAATACTTTTCGTGCAATTTACAATCTGAACAGAGCTACTGTATAAGCCAATCTGCCATAACTGTCAGAGTATATAATACTCCATTAAAAAGCGTAGTATGCAGAGTTTCTGAACGTTTATAAAAGCATACTCTATACTGGTAGAGTAAATTTATGAACGCTTCGGAGTAAACTATCCTCACTCCGAGTAAGTTTATGAACGTAGCCCTGGTATTGCTTGTTTATTCATGCTCGAAATCTCCATTTCTAATTTCTATCTGTTACTGATGTTATTGTCAATTTATTATTTTCTTTGATGTCATATCTATAAATATGTAGTCATGGCGTTAAAATTCAGTCAATTATCCCACCCACGTCTCAGCCAACACACCCTGTAAACCGATCAATAGAACTAGGTTTGTATCCGACCATTATCTAGCCCACAACTATTTAACGGAAGGAAGGAAATTCGATATCATATAAAGAATGTCTTCCATCATTCTGAGACTATCAAATCAATGTTGCTCGGTCACGATAACCCATTAATCCATATGATGAAAACTAATTACACCAAACACAATGTTCACATGATAAGTATCTTTGTACCTCACCTTTACGCAACGGGGATCATCATAAATTACGTCGCGGGTAAAGAGAATCATTTAAAACGAGGAATGGGGGGGAGACATCATTATTTCGACATCAGTTTGTACCTAATACAATAATGCACAAATTGCTGATTAGGTTAATATTAACAAGTAATTTGATCGTTAATTAGCCTTGAGAGAGAGAGAGAGAGTTTCAGGAATTCTACACGCACTCATGTTGGGATAATCGACCGCATCAACTGCCAATAGATAATTTTGTTAATATTATTGGTATTGGCTTTTAATATGCCAATTCATATTATTCATTTATAATATTTGTATTGTTTAATCAACAAAATGTTTTAAGAAAGTTTTTTCTAATTTTGACGTATAAAGTGACACTTTTTAAAACTGATTGACATTATGAAACGTCTTACTTTTTGTAACTAGTTCCATAAAGTAAAATTGTATGCAATTGGTGACGAAAAATGTATTTCAAATTTAGTGACAAAAAGAATTATTCTATTTATTAAACTGTTATAATACAAGTTAAAAATATAAATTATAAATTAATTAATTATTATAAGTATTGATAAAATTATTGCAATTATTCAAATTAATTCCCTAAGACAAATTTTTTTCATTGCTCGAACTTGCTGTTATTTGGGAAGCGGCGCACATTGCATTAGATGTTTCACCAAATATTTCTTGCGCTATAATTTTTTTATTATTCATGGAATTTTCAACATATCCCTCCGCAACAGAGGTAGATTTTCAACCTCCATGCCTCTTTAATTTTAAAATATCAGTGCCACTGTCTGCTAGGAAAGTGGCAGAGCTTCTTCTGAAGCAGGGGCCAGTATATAGAACAGGATTTAAAAGACCAAGAAATTGTGCGATAACTTTTGGCAGACTGCTAAATGTGTTAATTCCCACAGGATTTCTGGTACATTTTCCATTCGCATATTTCACAAAAAATCTGTTGTGTTTAAGAACCTTAACGCAACTTAATATATTTTCTTAATATTTCAACAAGATTCGTATTTCCAATGTCTCCAATCGTAATTGCAAACTGCCGTATAACTTTTGTTTTTGAAGGTGGGATATCAACACGAAAATGGCTTCCTTCGTCTATAACATTTTCAACTGGAAGAAATGTTAATTCTGCTTTTCTGCATGCTCCTGCCATTCCAATTATCATTGCAACCTTAGCCATTAAGTATTCTTTGACATCAGCTTCCACTAAAAATTTGGCAAAATCTTCTTTAACTTTGACTTTTTAGCTTTGTACCCGTCCGCTTGCCTTTTGATATATGCTACCAAATTTGTATATTTTTTAATATCAATATTCCTTTTCAGATTTAGTTCAGACCTTAACATTGAGTAAAGAATCCATAATGTGGAAACTTTTAGATCTTTCTTACCCTCAAAATATGCAAGTAAAACTTTCTCATTGACATGGTTAATTTTCTTCTCATCACACAACGCAACAAATTTTTCGTATGCCAAATCATAAACTGCCTTTGACTTTTTGGGAATTACTGATAATAGAGCATCACCTGCTGCCTTTTCAATATCGCTTGGTAGCCTTGAATCACTCATTTTTTAAAAATAAAACTAAAAATATATTAATCTCGCTAAAAATCTTCCGTCTAGACTTTTTTACAAAATGTCAAACTGACAACTAACATGAAGTAACAGCAACAAACTAAATTTATGTTTTCCAAATATTTATCACTTAATATTAAATTCTATTTTTTTATTACTTTTTTCAAAATTAGAAAAAATCTGGTATGCAATACGTTGCGAAATAAAATTTTGTGTAACTTGTGAGTTTTTGCGAAACTCACTTCGTTCGTCCTGCAAAAATCTCACGCGTTACACAAAATTAGGCATTTCGTAACTGATGGCATAAATAGCTATTATTTTATATCCATATTCGAGAAATTTGAACTGCATCAAAACATTTCTGCTGAAAATTTTTGTCATTTAAACAAACTCAAACTGAATTCAGCTTTCCTGAGCTGCAGATATTTGTAAAAGTATTCGGATAGTCGATACCTTACAGCTTCAGCCGTAAATAAACAGGGTTGTAGCAAATAGTGACTTCTTGATATACGGCTTAACTTCGCTCAGACTGATACAAGTAGTATATTGCAAGGTGTTGGAATTTATTTGCAAGGTTCAGAGTATTTTCACCAAAGATGCAGGTTTTTCATTTGAACTGGTATAAGGATCAGTCGCAAAAAATATATTCAAAGCTTCCAATTTTATTTTTATCTTACAGTAACTTTAAAATTAATTGTGAGGTGTTTGAAACATACTTATCTCGTGTCAGTTTCAACATATTAATAACTGACAATCTGTTTGATTCCTTTCTATAATATCCTTTCACACTCTGACACGTATTTCACGTCCGCGGTTTTACTTAAAAAAAGATCATCTACTGCGAATATATTCATTCATATTTCCCTACATGTATTGATCCCTCTAATCCAGATGTACGATTTCCAATATTAAATTTTCATTTACTTCCGATTGGTTTCAAAAATTCATCTCGGATTTTCAATTCAGCAGCGGTACATTGGTAGGGATACTTAGCAGACAAAAAATATGGTGCAATAGTGCTCTAATAGTGCTCAGATACAGTGTAGTGAGAAAATGTAACGTTGTCAATAATGTTATAAATAAACCATAACCATCAAAACTGGCTGCTCTCTGCATGCACCTTTAATGACATCAATTATATACAGCATCAGATTGTAATCTAATGTTGTTTCAAAGACTCTGTCGACATATTAAATGATAGTTTGTGTTTTATATACCTAAATCTGTTATATATGAGAAGCTTTAATGAATAAGAAAAAATATCAGCTGGATAATTTTATTATAAGGGGAAATATGAATTAACCCTTTTGCTATGATCTTCATACGTGATGCGTAAATTTTATATAAGATCTCCCGTAGATACACGCTACCTCTTTACACTTTAAAGATTATTTATTTAAGTGTGAAAATTAAATATTCATTAAACTATATAGAGGCATACGTCAAGTTGCAGCTAATCTCAAAGGGTGCTTTACAAGCTTAAACACGAATGAGTGGAACGACCGGCACCTTTGATCATATTTCTGTTTTCAAACTACGCAAAGGAAGCACTGAATTGTTAGATATATCTACGACGAGGTGAACTTCCTTTCATGAAAATATGGCGATTTTCACTTGCTTGTTTTTATTTTAAACATTTTTGCCTTTTGTTCTTGTTTCCGTAAACTTTCGAAGAGCTATCGACTTTTTTAAGAAATTTTTTGTGAAATATTTGGGTATAGCTGCCATTTGTAAATAATTTTTATCATTTTTCAAATGCTTTGGCAAATTTTCTTGCATATTTTGTAAATTTTCCTGGAACTATCGACTTTTTTGGGTGTATATTGTGTAATTTTCCAAAATTGACATTTTTAAGTAATTCTTGTTATTTTTTTTTTCAATTTATGAAAAAGTTTGGGCAGTTTTTTTTTAAATTCTTCTTATTAAAGTGTTAGGGGGGTATCGATTGTCGAACGGTTTAAATAATGCACTGATTTGTTCTTCACAAAATTATACTTTTAATGGGATCCATAGATAAAATGTTTAAACAAAACTACAGCTCACAACATAACATAACCTAGCATAACGTGATCTTACTTCCTACTGATCTACTACTGAAAAAGACGAACGAATGTTCTAGAAAGTGTCCGTCACTTGTCAACTGTCGAGCGGCCGACCACAGACAACACGACGAGGAGTAGAACTCACAAGAGCACTCTTAACATTGTAGCCTAACAAAAGATTATTTTTTTGCAATTAAAACATGTCCTGTTGTATTTCCTAATAGAGTAAGATCCCAGAGTCAAATAAATGAAATGTTAGGTTCTCAGTGGCATCTCATGTGCTTTGAATACCTGTGTGTTTGTGGAGCTAGCCTAAGGGCACCTGTGCAGGTATCAGGTGAGAAAGGTTACTTGAAATAAGAGTTACTTCACTTGAATTAGTATGTCTGATTTTTATATATGTTTTGTAGAATAATATTCTAGAGTAGTATCATAAGTCTTAGACACTTTCCATGGATTGAAGCTTTTGTCAGACGCTTTAAAGTTCCACAACAAATAAATTAACTTCATCTTTTAGTCCATGGAAAGTGTCTGACACTTATAATACTACTTTAGAATATTATTCTACAAAACATATATAAAAAACAGACATACAAATTTGAGTAAAGTGAATCTTATTTTCAGTTACCTTTTTCACCTGATACCTGCCCAGGTGCCCTTAGACTCGCTCCACAAACACACAGATATTCAAAGCACACGAGATGCTACTGAGCACCTAACTTTTCATCTATTTGAAAATAAGTTATGTCTTATCGCTCTGGGATCTTGTACTATAATGTTTTCTGACGTTTTCAAATATTTCTCGACATTTTTCCCCATTTTGACAAGTTTTTCGCCAGTTTCTCCAAATTAATTTGGAAGTACTCAGGTTTACGATACCTATTTACCAAATGTATGCATATTTTATGGAAATTTTGAGTATTTATTGTGCCAATTTCAGAAATCATTTTTTCAATTAAAAGCATAAAATAAATTGTAAATAATGGAAGGCTTTTCGATAATAATACAACAAGTGTGTTAATGATTGTCGAAATACAAATTTCTCCGATTTTGAGAAACAAATTGTTGTTTGGAAACAGCACGAGCGCGTAAGCGCGAGTGTGGTTTCCTAAAACAACAATTTGTTTCGAAAAAGAGAAGAAATTTTCAATAATCATTAATTACACGAGTTGTATTTGTCAAGATTATTTCTTGATATAATGATTCTGACGTTTCTTTAATAATTTGACATTTTCTCTCAGTCACTAGATTTTTAATATCGTATAAAACAACTAATGACAAAGCGAAACACACAGATAGGAAAATTGCATGTATCCAATCAGGTGCCGAAATACAAAATCGAAAACATGGTGTTTTCAGATATCAATCCTCAT
The DNA here is from genome assembly GCA_910591695.1 of Galerucella pusilla. NCBI lineage: Eukaryota > Metazoa > Arthropoda > Insecta > Coleoptera > Chrysomelidae > Galerucella > Galerucella pusilla. The sequence goes on from CAJUYI010000121.1 coordinate 247,206, forward strand.
ATTTAAACCAATCTAAGGCGCGTAGTTTGTATTGAGTGAAATAATCACCATAAGCAAATTCAATTTTTATTATTATTTAAATGATTAAAAGCACACCTGAAAATTATTTCCTTTTTAAAAATTTCCTAGCACTCTTCGCCTCGCTTAACTCCTTCAATTTTTTCTAAATCGAACGACCTGAACATCAATTACACTTTAATGATAAATTGGCTGTTGCAGGTGATAATCCTCACATACAAGAGGTCGAGTGAGTTAGGACACTCCTTCGGTCCCTATTAATGGCGTAATACTTGGAAAGGGAGGGCCACCAAGGGCCCATAACTCATCCGTCAAAGTAATCAATCAATCAATGCTCCGAATGTCTTGACAACGTAAATCCGATTTCCTTTTCTCTTTTTCTCATTTTGCACATTAGAAACGGCATCGGCAACTGTGCTGGAGTACTCGTATATCACTTGCGGCGTTGAAGAGATCACTTTTATTTACTTTGACGTCACTAACCGTATCACATTAAAGTTAATGTTCTCCATAGTGGCTTATTTCACTAATACGAGAATGTTATATACTGCATTTCCGTCAATCTTGCAAATTATGAATTTTATTTATCAATAAACTAAAAGAAGAGTAAACCTGAAGCTAAAATTAAAATCAAGAATCACCACAAATGATTTATAGATTATTAGTTCCTTTTTATGTAACAAGCCAATAGACTTGTACATACATTTTTAGTGGATGGTAATGTTGGAAATACTGAAAGTCAGCTTATTCTAATCATCCTTTAACGTCCTTAAAAAATGCAGCCCTCGTTTATTTAACCGCTCCAAAAATTCTCATTTCACTAAAAGTTTGTACATTGCTTATATTAGGGTAAAACATATATGTGAAAATTTCGGAGAGTAAAAAGTTTTGAATAATAATTTTATGGAAAAAGAGTCGACAGTCCGTTCGCGTTGATGTATTAAAAAATATATTTCAACCCTTTGAAGAAATATGAGTTTTAATAGTTAGGCATTTCCAGAATATGGAAGCTTCTAGTACTCGCAAACATATCGAATATATGAAATAAGACCATTAGGAAGTTTGAATTAAAATTAACTAAGCCGAAAGCAGCGATTAATAAATTCTAATAAATTCTAATTGTTGACTGGAAAATATGTTAGTCCAAGATCCCAGAGCGATAAGACATAACTTATTTTCAAATAGATGAAATGTTAGGTTCTCAGTAGCATCTCGTGTGCTTTAAATACCTGTGAGTCTGTGAAGCTATCCTAAGGGCACCTGGGCAGGTATTAGGTGAGGAAGATAACTAAAAATAAGGGTTAGTTGACTTAAATTTAAATGTCTGATTTTTATATATGCTTTGTAGAATAATATTCTAGAGTAGTATCACAAGTGTCAGACACTTTCCATGGGCCAAAACTTTTGCCAGACGCCTTAAAGCTGCAAAAAAAATGAATAAACTTTATTTATTTTCACATGTCTGACTTTCAAATATGTTAACAAGGCAACTATTACCAAGTTATATGTGCTCCAACAGATCCAAACTATACTGAATACTACTACATGTTGTGCATGAAGGGCACATACACATTATACTAACATAAACTAACCTAATATATATATAAAAGAAGGGGAACCGAGTTACAGACGTCTCACTCGCTCTGAAACGCATTCATAGTGCTATGATACTGCTCTAGAATATTATTCTACAAAACATATATAAAAATCAGCCATTTAAATTTAAGTGGAGTAACTCTTATTTTCAGTTATCTTTCTCACCTGATACCTGCCAAGAGGTGCCCTTAGGATAGCTCCACAAACACACAGGTATTCAAAGCACACGAGATGCTACTGAGAACCTAACATTTCATATGTATATTTTAAAATGAGTTATGACTTATCGCTCTGGGATCTAACTCTAATAGAATCGTACAGAGTTAAGTAAGAAAACAGACCCATATTGTCGATAAGCACTAGATAACCTAAATCGTGCATGGGAAAAAATAGAATATGGTATAGTCAAATGCAGTCTTATAATAATAATAATAATAAAGGTCTTTTTTTTCCTCATCATGACATTTACAATATAGTATATTACGTAACGTGTGCGGAAAGTGACATTTTTCACACGAGTGGGAAGTATTGTCTCACGAGCGCAGCCGAGTGAGACAATCCCACGAGTGTGAAAAATCACTTTCGCACAAGTTATGTACACTATTTTTCCTACGACCACGCGATATACTTTTACCAAATTAGGCATGTATAATCTTGCTTTTTTATGTAGATGTGAGAGGTTTTACATATGTGTATTTGTAAATACTTTATATGGTTTTGATTACTTACCTTTGAAATTGGCCCAGAAAATTGTGATTTTTATGCAATGGAAAAAAGTACCTTTATAAAAAAGTTAGAATTAATATTGGTACACAAAATATAAAATATTACGAACATTTATTTCAACAATTTACAACAAACAGAATATCGGAAATAGTTTTACATAAATATTGCGGTTCAAAATTATAGTTATTTATTTGCTGTGAAAATTAAAAGTAAAATTATTAGTAGTGCAATTTATAAATTGCAATGGTGTATGTGCAAGATTGTTTTCGATCTTTTCTCGGATGTTACTTGTGATTGTGCTCGAAGTTGAGGGATGCTGATTAATATTTTCTAATATTTCTGAGTGTGCAGTATCTTTGGATCCTCCTTGCACGGCGTCTACAATTTTTGATGCAACATTTACTCTATTGGTAGTCGAGTCGTCTATATATCCCTCAGCGACAGTAGAGGATTTCCATCCTCCATGTCTTTTAAGAGCTGTAATATCTCCTCCTGCATCTACCAATATTGTGGCGGATGATCTTCTGAGACTATGACTTGTGTAGGTGTTTGCATTGTCAAGTTTTAAAAATTTGGCAACTACAGTGGGTACAGAACCTATTTTATTTATACCTACAACTTGCTTGGTACATTTTTTGTTTCGGTAGTTGAGGAAAAATTTTTTCTCATGTGTGGCAGGTCTTAAATCAGCGTATTTTTTATATTTTTCATAAAATATATCTGATACATTAAATTTCCTATAAATTTTATTTTTTGTATTGTGAATTTTAATAATCGCTGCAGAACCTAGATCTTCTATATCATCTACACTAATGTTTACTAGTTCTTGTTTGCGGCATGCTCCACTAATTCCAAAGATGAGGACTACCTAAAAAATTAATATAATACTAATTTAGTAAAACACGCCAGCAATACCTACACAACTTTTTTAAACTCACCTTACTGAATAAAAACTGATCGTCAGAAGCTTGAGTTATGAAATCGTTTATTTGCAAGGTGGTTAAGATAGACGATTTCTTTGGTTTATAACCATCATTCTTTCTTTTTAAAAATGCCTCTATTTTAAGATATTTAGCAATATCTACATTGTGGTTTATATATAAAGTAGTACGCAGCATAGAATATATGGACCACAATGTATTTGGCCGTACTTTTTTGGATAATTCATCCATATATGCAAGTAGTACATTTTCTGAAAATGAACTTTTGATATCTTTACCTTTCCTCCAGTTTATGAATTCTTCATATGTACGTTCATATCTGGCTCGTGATTTTGTAGGTAGGATTTTTAAGCATGTTATTTTTGCTGCTTCGACAATTTCTGGCGGAGTGCATTCACTATCGCTATTACTGTCGTCCTTATATCCATAGTATTTTTAAATTTCTATCAAATATTGTACAGCTGTACGAAGATAATCAACAGATTATTTTAATATAATCACAGTGAAAAAACTTTTGACACTTTACATGAATTGTTCGACGCCTACTTTTTCATAAAAAATATTAGCACGACGCTTAACTTGTTGCCTACCTGTAGGAGATTGAAAGTATTAACTAGCTATTTTAAGGATTCATTGTTCAAATAATTGAAAACGGATATTTATTGTTTTAATAACATGAAAGTCCAATAAATGTCGATATAAACACATTTTATTTTGGAGAATAAATAAACTGTTGTGTATATTTCCTTAGCGCTTATTAGTATCTTGGACAAGAACCATAAGCTACAACAGTGGGATGGCCGAGCGGTCTAGGCATCCGTGGGCTCGATTTTTGACAAGCAGTAGGGTGGTTCGAGTCCGGTCTCGGTATTTTTTTTTTTAATTTTAAATGAAATAAATAGATTATATTATGTTATTATATGGACAAATCAACTAAGGAAATAAGCATTTCACATATACATATTAATTTGCGGAGTAAAAAGACTAGCATTTCAACATTCAATTGGACAGCTTTTTTATCCGCACACGTACGGATAAGATTTTTTTCCGTACGCGTATGAATAAAGGTCACTTTCCATAGAACTAGTCAGTGCGATATATGTCACTTTCCTATGTGGTCGTAGGAAAAGATATTAAAAGTAAAAAGAGTGAGAGCGAGAGAAAAAAAACGCATCGAAGATCAGGCACACCAAATTGATATGGCAGTCTCTGTTTTTCATCATAGGCGTTGAGTGATTCAAAGAATAATTAAAGATATTATAACATGGTTAACACAATTCAAACGACAATAACAATATTGATAATAATAATAATAATAATAATAATAAACAATAACAATAAAAACGAATATCATAGAAATACACAAAATAAATACTACATACCAATGTCCATACGTTGGTCGCGAAACAAAACTGATTTCAGAGCAATTTTGAATGATTTAATCGATTTTTTTTGTTCAGGCAGTTCGTTGTAAATTTTTGCAATTTGATATGTAAAAGATGTTTTGTACTGTTCAGTTAGATGACGATGAGGGACAATTAATCTATAGTTGAAACGGGTATTACGGTTATGAATATTTGAAAGGGAGGAAACTTTGTTTATTAAATATGATGGTTGTCCAGTTTTAATAATTCTATGGAATAAGCAAGCCGAATGAAAATATAGTCTCTTGGCCATACTGAGCCATTTGACTGTATTTAGTTTGTGGGAAATTCTCTGACGTCTTCTGATACCATCATGCGGGTCATACGATTCAACAAAGACATACACACCGTTTTTGTTTTCTTTTATTGCGTTCAATCATAACTTCCAAATAAAATCCGTAAGATGAATAAGACGGTCTTATGCAATTTTGACGGGAGAAAAAAGGATATGTATTTAGTTTTCAGCGATTCTAAAAAGTCTTTCACCAGTTATGTCTCTTTGACATTTCAAAGTGACAATATGGATAATAAGAAGCAATTTTCCGGTATTTTTCAATGCTTATGCAAAAATGGTACTTAATTAATCTAATAGATTATTTCGAGAATAAATAAAAAAGTGGAAATTCGTCAACCAGTGTGCAGGAAACATCAACCAACGTTATTTTTCCCGTGTATATTAAATTTGTAATCTCACATTTTGGTAACCTCTGTATCTTCTGATTTGATACATATGGTTAGTGACCTTTGAACCCGCACGATAAGAGCACTTTTGACTATACCATTCGGGCTCTCGTGTACCAAATTAATTTTTATTTATAGTTTCATAATCACCTTATTTTTCCCCAAAATTATTCACTTTTTATTTCAATTGAATCGTAAATGTACGATTTGCAAGGTGTCACTTTTAATTTTTAATATTTCAGAGTCGATTTTTCTTTGTTTGCTCTAATTTTCATTTTCTCCCCATTTACTTTGTCAGTAACATAGGATAACTGAGGCACTTTTCCCACTAGGCATTATTTTTCGATATTAATTTATCTTTTTGGGATCTGGCAGCGCGATTTGTAGCTTATTGAATTATTTATGAACGATGGAACTGAGTCGAAATTGTTTTTTAATGAAATAAAAGAATTTCGCGTCAAGGAGCCCTCGCATTCTTAATAATTGAGATTTTAAAAGCATTGGCGTTACAAATAAACTAAGTATTACCGTCCTATAAACGAATAAACTTGAAAACCAAATGGATGAGGGATATAAATATAAGAAAATATTCAGAGGTAACATCCAATAATTGAAGAGCGACATTTGACGCGAATTGACAGAAAAAAATCATGTTTTTGTGCCTTATGAGGTATATTAAAATTTTTCAAACTTTTTCTAATGAAAATTGCCTTAAATACTTTAACTTTCCAACAAAATGCTAAAATTAAAATAATAAAACTATTCATTTTTGGATATGTTAAGATGACCATTGTAAGGGTGTCATGTTGTCTTCTAATCGGGCCCCCATAATGACTGTTCGGTGCTTATCCGATTATGGTAATATTACTCTCTGCAGCCGTCAGATAGCGCTTCCTTCGGCATCGTTGTTTACTCGAGGGGCTTTGTTCTTGCGTGAATATACATGAGCCTTACATATGGAGTAGGCTGTTATTGCTGCTCACGATCTTAGTCTGTCGTCTGCTTTGTTGCCAAGTCTCCGAATATTCATTTAAACAGTTCAAAGTTTTCTTACATAGCTTGGCAAAAATCAAGTGGTTGACTTCAAGTGCCAAAAAGGCTCGGCTTCGATTGTGTTAATCATCAAATTTTAATAAATAAACAAGAATAGTATGGCGTCCGTGGTATTTCTTAAAATGGTTCGAATTTTACATTGAATGTAGGAAACAACTGGTACCAGCCAATGGTATATTTTCGAAAAAATCACCAGTTAGCAGTGGTATGCCCCAGGGTTCAGTTTCAGGTCCAATTATTTTTTTGGTTTTCATTAACGATGTCACAGACAAAGACAAAGATCTCATTACTATCAAATCCTGGTCTGACTGGAACTGCCTTTGTTTTAACATTGAAAAAAACTTTAGTTTTATCTCACAAAGGAGTTTTGCTATCTGTCAAACTTGGAATTGACATAAGGAGATCTTCAAATTCGATTTAGTTTCTTGGTCTTCATATTGACGATGCCCTTAAATGGTCTGTAGCGGAAACGCATGCTTTTATAGTTGTTATTAGATAGTTGAAATATTATGCCAACGAATAAAATTTTAAAGAAAGAGAAGAGACGGCAACATTGCCGAGAACCTCCCTGAGCTCTGCTTCGAACAACCTTTCGAACTTTGATATTGTTACCGAAGTTTTGTATAATGTGCGCTTTACATAGTGCTTAAGAACTGACTTTTATTTATCTGTCTTCTTGAGAACAAATTTGCTTGAAATAGATTCAGTTGAACGAATTCATTCTCCAGTTTTTTTTGTGTGATTCCTCACCTTCCACTAGGTTGATATAGAAATTATATTGGTATCAACTTAACGTTAATTTTTCCAAGGTGTTTCCAACTTTACATCATTTTCATTGCTTTCGTTTCGCTTAAAAGCTAATGGCGTCCAATTTAATATTAATTGCACACCCCATCCCAGTGAAAGCATATAAAATAGTCAGTTTAATTGGTGCCGAATTCCACTCTCTGGGGAGAAGTGGTCTAGCCTGGAGCTATTCAGGTTACAGCGTTTTACCAAATATTGAAAAGTTTTAACAAAAAAAGATTGACAGAATCTGATTCTCAACACGCTGTATCTTTGTAAATAAGACCTTATGTACGTGGTGTTTCTTCAAGAAAGTAACAATAAACCACATGAAAATATATACCCCTTTATAGCAAACTACGTGAATCAAATAACATGGGTAAATTCTAAAATCTCCGCACTCAGCTCTCTCTAACAGCAACTTCTGTTTTAATTAGAGCGATGCCTCAAGGATATATTACGTTCCCTCCAAATATACATGGAACTTGCTCCATATTTACTTTCGTCTTAAACTTTTGCAGTAGTTTTATGTTGCCGCAGATCTAGTCTACAAATCTCACTAGTATTCTGTCACTTCCAATAAAAAGTAACTCGTAGTTAATATGGTGGAATTTCAATACCCTTCATATTCCGCTTAATATATGATTGAATATTTTACCGATGTAATCCATTACAGTGATGTAATATCGTTATCTCCATGCATTGTTTAATAATGCATAATTCAACAATGCCATACGATTTATATCCATCAACAGGTTAAGTAAATTTTCACTGAAATTGCTTTTTAACGAATTTCAGTAATTAATAAACAATTACTATTCCTGTATGCGTGAGTCTTCGGTCTCAGAACATTACCTTTAATAACACACGAAGTGAAACAGTAGTCGAGATTATAAGTCCATCAACTCGCCCATCATTTTTTTTGTTCGTATATAATTCTTTGTTTAAATTATACGGTTTTTAGGTTATGGAAATACGTCATTTTCCAAATCAAGTTGTTCGATAGTCGCGTGATATTTTTTGTGTTTAATTTATGGTATAAAATGAATCAACAATGGCTTCAGCATTTTGCGAGTAAAGTTTTGACCCAACAAGCTTCTGCTAGGATAAATATTTTCTCTAATAAATATTTATATATTTTCAGCATACTTCCAAGATATTCATTAGCCAGCTGTCTATCTTCAACCGAAAAATATTCCTAATAATTCAATAAGACCTGTTGTCATTATGCCAAAATAAATGCAAGATAAAAATAACCAATTCGGAAATAGATCTCAATGTTCTGGCATTGAATTTCGTTTGCAGCCATCGACTGAAAACTAACATCTGCAAATAAAAAACGACAAAATAAATTGCTATAGTTGAAAAGGCCATCTAGAGACAGTTTCCGGTTACTCGTAGTAAGAATATTATCTAATATTATATAATCAAACTATATTTATTTTATTTGAAATACAACTGTCCGCAACGGAAGTAACAGAAAACATTCCTGCTGTCATTGGTTTGATAACATTTTTGAAGTGAAAACGCGCTGAGCACTTTCTTTGGGTGGAGAAAAATCACGTCATCGTCACGCTTTTATGCGACACACAATAATTACACAATTAACAATGAAGCGTAAAGATGTTGCATTTATTTGCAAAATTTTCTATCCACCATAAAATGTGTGTTTGGGTATCATTTTTGTGTGAAAATTCTCATTTACCAACGGCGTACAATCGAAATCTTAAAGGGGGTTGATCTATTTGGACAAATTTCCTTCCAGCTTACTGAAATTCCTCAAAAATGTGCTGCTTCAGAGTAAAATTCAACCAATTCAATATATATGACCCATTATCATTCCCATTTTGTAATTATTAAGTAAATATTGAAATTGCGATTTTAATACCCTCAATAGAATAATTTTTCGTACATTTTCGGTCGATTTCGTTCAAAACAAATTCACTTGCACCATGGTTTTAAATTCCACATAATGATCTTTTCCAAACTGAATAGAAAACTATCATATATTTCACCAGAATTGTTTTCAACCAACAACCCTGTAAAAATTCCACCATCTTTTTGTTTCAAATCGTTCAACTTTTGTAAAACTATTTTCCATTAATATTAAAGAATTCCCACGTTAGAAATAAATCTCTTTTGCGGTTTTCGTGAGCGTTATCCTTAATACTTCTTTGAATTTATTCAGCTTAACACCACAAAGTAGTAAAAGTGGATGAATACAGTATAGCCCGTAATAAACAGTACTGAACCTGTAATTATTTTATTATTTCAAGAACTACATATTATTGACTTTTTATTACATATTCTAAATTTGCTTCTCATCACTTAATAAAGAGTTGTGGTGCTCGTTTGAAAACTTCAGGTCATGTACCAAATGTATGCATGTGGAGATGTGAGGTCTGGAGAATGTGGGGGATAAGGGTATAGTCAGGAAGTCATGTATCCCAGACTTACACTATACTAGTGTAACGTTATATTTGGCCACTATCATTGAAATATTTAAATATCTACCGGACGGCGAGTAGTCAGTACTTTTTCCTTACCAACATGTGATTCTCGTCGAGAACCTGTAGCACCGATCACCGCTGGAAGGCAAATGTTCACATTTAATGTGCGACGGATAATCTCCGTTGGTGAGGATCAATTCAATTCTTCTTCCCTATAGAGAGAGATTAAGGACACACTACGAATATGTAAATTCTTTCTCGAAGCGGAGCATGTGAACAAGAAAGGGATATGTAACGTATGTCGATTGCTCATCGCATGGTTCAATTTAATAGCGAGTAGAAAGAATAAGCTTACTTTCTCCTGTGAACCATGAACCAATAAGGTTAATTTTTAATTACTGGTGAGAGGTTTACCTCAAACTCTTTTTTTTTTTTCTAAAGTGCATTCAATGTGAATGGTAAGTTGCATTTACGTATATGCTTTTCATTTCTGATTTTTGCCTTATATTTCTTCCTCCTAGTGATAAGTGCCAGATACACACACAGCGATTTTGTTGTTCTTTTTCTTTTTCTAGTTTTTCTTATACAGTTGATAAATTGTTCACATGTATATAGTTGAAGTCTTTAAAATATGTATATTTAGTTAATTAATTAATTCAATCTAATTACCAACCTAGAATATTATATTTCCGGATTACATTTCTCATTACATTTTTTTACCGCCTTCTGTGATTGAAATAAGTAGTAAAATAATATTGAGTTTTTATGTTATTTAGATATTGTTTCTTTGATTTCTTTGATGAATGGAAATAAATAAGATTTCCTTAATAATATCATATCGTATCATATCACATTTCTTTATTGCTTCTTTTGTTTTTTTCAATAGTAAAATACAGGATATTTTTATGAACCACGTTCTTAAATGAATTTCTTAAACAATTGTAAACCGAATAACTGTAGATATCCTGAATTTTACATAAAAAAAGAATGTAACTATTGCTGATACAATGTATATTTCTTAGCACTTAGTACCTGCGACTTAGTACCTGCAACTTTGTACCTGCAACTTGTACCTGCCAATTAGTACGTGACATTCCAGTACCATGAACTGAATTCCCATGGATTAACAGACACCTAGGACCTGTCCGAAGAAATTGAGGAAAGTAAAACAACGTGCTTCAACAAACAACAACAATATTTTTTTATTCACTGTGATATTAGTTTTAAAGTCATTATACAACTTGTAAATTTAACAACGTTGTTCATATTCCTTCCCTTCCAACATTTCCAGGTTTGTTGATAGAGAGTTGTGAGGTGAAAAACAAGTCGACTAATATTATTCAGGGTGGCGCCCACTTACCTTTCTTGATTAACTTTAATTACATTTCTTAACTTGTTTTATTAACTTATTAAATGAGCTTGGTAAAGCTAAACTTTCAATTCATTCGTATCTATTGGCCGCCGGTCTTTATCAATTTTTTTCAAGGACAGAACTATTATCTTCGTCAACCTAAGCTCGATGAAGTAGGGTAAACAATAATAAACGACCAATGGCAACTAAACAAAAACGAAATCAACCCATTTCATACTATAATTAAAATAGGGCCACTAAGGTATTCTTGATATTATTCAAATTCCCTTCATGCATGTTCCTATATTAACAAACAAACTCAATCTAAATTCACGGTAGAATATAACTACAATTCTCAGGCAATTACACTTATATATGATATTATGAAATTTTGGCGCATTTCGCCTAATCTACTGTTCCCCTAACTGTTGTTCCGGAGACCATGTCAAATTTAACAAAAGTTATTATGACTAAATGACTTGGCAACTTTTGTGAACTACTGTTTAATGTACAGAGGGCACCTTATTATTATTACGAGAATGTCGTTGAGTAAAGGAAAGGGAAACGGGAAAAAATGGAGGAGTAATTTTTTAAATTGGTACGTTTTAACGCTCTTGACGATAGTGCCATGTTTCCTAACCCCTTACCGAAAACGCGCAGCTCTAGAGAAGTTCGAGAATTTAGGGCACTTTCAGACGAGACACTTTGTAGCCGGTCACTAGTGAAAAGAATTGCGCGGATAAAAATACATTAATATAAATAGACGCTTTCATACGAGACACATATAAGAAATAAGAGCGCTTTCAGACAAGACACTTTGTGGCCGGCTACTAGTGTCTGAAAAGAATCGCGCGGCTGAATATACATTAAACACCATGTATTCCTTATCTGTGTTTCGTGTGAATGTGTCTATTTATATTAATGTATTTTTAGCCACGCGATTCTTTTCAGACACTAGTAGCCGGCCACAAAGTGTCTCGTCTGAAAGCGCTCTTATGGTATTCTGCACATGATTATGAAAAAGAAATTCAATTTAAATAATTTCTGGAGCACTTACGCTCACAGCACCTGGTGATAGGATATGTTCTAGAAGCTGTAATTTTTATTTTATGATCATACTATTAAATTTTTGTAGCCCAGCCTTCATTATTAAAATATTTGCCACATTTAATATTAAAATGGAACATGTACAAACCCATTTCGATTTAAAATTGAATTCATTTATGTATTACTTTTACTGCTAAATCTAAAGAAATATATGGCCACTTGTTGCTATCACATAAACGAATAGGAGTATTGTAACACTCGTGATGTTATTGCTTCTATATTGTATATAATGTATTAAATTCCAAAAAGACGACCATTTCGGTTTACTCAAGTCGATACGGGCTTATTAAAGCTGAAACCAAACACAAACAAAGAAGAATATTGCTCACGTTTCTTATATATATAACCATAACGGCTTGACTTGAATTTGTGGCCAAATACAAAACAAAATAATCTTTGGAAAAAAGCACAGGCAGAATAAAAAAAGTACAAAGCATATTACTACCAAATACATACATTTTAAAAACCGTAATTTGAGTGAGAATGAACATTAATAGTATATTATACACCAAGGTGGTGAAGACTACTATTATTGACCGAGCACCAAGATTATTTCGCGAGTGGCTTTACCCCGAGCGGAATAAAGTGCGAGGTTTGTAAATGTCTTCAACACTACGGTGAAAATACAATTTTTTCCACTACTAGCCAAATTGAGGACAAAAGTTGAAAATAATTCACAAACGAACCACGAGAAGCGTTTACTCCGTCGTCTTACTGACAAGTACACTGTAAGTTTTCGATATATTATGAACGTACTCGTTATGTCATCAGTCATTTTCTGTATCTGTATCTGTAGAGTAGGGAGGGTGACTGTGTAAGCTCACAACACTTAGGCCACATGTGACCCATTGTACATGCTCCCGAGGAGTTGTCCTCCTAGGTCATTGTCCATCCTGTCCTTCTCAGGAAGGTGGACAGGTCACTAGGAGACATCTCCTTTATATAGGCAGGTGTAGGCCAAGACTCACCGAAAACACACTCTCTTATTGACGATAACTCCGGACACTCGCATAAGACATGCCTGACAGCTTCAACTTCCTGTTCACACATCCTGCATAGAGGAGTGTCCACTAGCCCCATAGTATGGAGGTGTTTCCTTAGTTGACAGTGACCAGTCAGAAATCCTACTGTTAAACGCAGGTTTTTCCTGGTCATCGCCAAATATTTCTTTAGCGCCAACTTCCCAGGGTCGCCCAGGGTGATCCTGGCAAGATTGCATCCTTTGATTCCATCCCATCTCAGTCATTTTTGGTTGAGCGCTAATTTTAAACCAATGGCATTTTTATTCAAATAATTTTATCTTGATAGATTATTTCAAGCAGCAAATAGGATAAAGACAATCTCCTGGGTATACAAAATTATGTTGCACAAGTTTTTGTTGAACTACTATTCCTGAATTCTCAAGATATTGGAATTTGTCCATTATTGACCTTTTTTTTCCAAAGGAGCCGTCCCTTCGCCGGTACCACCTCAGCCTCCTGGGCTTATTGTGGATACTCCTAGTGTTCTGACTACAACCTATTCAGCCATTCCGCTCCCTGTATTAGCTCATACAGGTTCTTTGCTGGTTGGTTGTAGAAGTCTTCTGGAGTCATTTGGGTTCTGCCATACAGTTTCTGCCTTCTGTGGTCCAGCGACTCACAGTTGCATAGTATATACAGAGCTGTTTCGGTACCCTTTTTGCATCTTCTGCATGTAAGGTCTCCGTTATAAAGGCCTATTTTGTTTAGGTACTCCTTCGTGGGAAAGTGTCCCGTAAGTAGCCCCGTTATGGTGCGTAGTTTGTTCCTGCTCATTGAGAGTAGTTCTTTCGCTACTTTTTCTGATGGTTCTTTTATGAATCTCTTCCCATGTATTTGCCTGGTCGTATTCTTCCAGTGTTAATTGTATTGTTCTTTTACCCACCCTTTTAACTATGACCTCGTTAAGCATATGGGGATGACCACAGCAGGTTCGGGTCCGTTCATCAGAGTTGACGATCCTACTCTTGCGAGTTCGTCAGTTTTTCCATTGCCTGCGATTCCTTTAAGACCTGGGACCTACTCCAGACACTGTTCCGAGTGGCCAGTCTTCGTTCTTCGCTGCATTCCCATACTAGCCGAGATGTCACCCTTAGGTTAATAATACAAAATTATTAACCACTAATAAAGAAATTTAACTCCTCTAATTCAAATCATAGTGAGAATAATAATCCTGCAACTAAATTCCCTCTTTCTTCAATCGATTAATTTATTCCAATAACCGTTATTATTCTTGTTAAAAATCCTGACCGACTGCGCCATTTGATATTACAACCATAAAGCAATCTTGGAATATTAAGTGAAAGATCAATAAAGAAATTCTCCGAAACTTGGTTCAAAGGTCTCGGTTTCCAATTTTGCTAAATTTTTCTTTTCGTCCTCGACCGCAGCGGACTCGTAAAGGGAGCGCCAGAACTATTTTCTAGTTAATGTTTATCGTAACCCATCTTGGTCTTATATATATATCTAATGAATGAACTGAACTCTCTGGAGTTGGACGAACGAGTCTTTCCCAAATTGGTGTTCTCGATCAAAGTCTGGTCTATTGTGGGAACGCTATTTATTCCAACTTCGTTCGATCTTGAACTTAATATGACTTTATTTTAGCGGAAATTTGAAGTATTGGCCGTTGGATGATGGTGTTTTTTTGTGTTCCAGTTATTAGCATGTTGAGAAATTTCCGGAGCTATGAAACCTGTATTATGCATGTACAAACAGTCGTACCGGCATATTTTCGATATAGCCACATAAATGGTTGGCCTTCCAAAAATTGCGTTAAACGATGAGCTAATCATTGTGAACAATGTGGAAATACATTCATTATCTGAGAAACAAGTCAGTGATCTTTATTAATAATTTGTTACTTAATAAAATAAATTGAAGTTCCAATCTAATGCACACAAAATGTGATAAATGAAACTTTCAAACTATCCAACGATCCTGCTTGTTTGAATTTGGTAGCAGGATTTCATTGTACATAAAATTATACCAAAGTGGAAGTGGAATCAATAGATATACCTACAAACACGGTTTCTTGATTTTAATAAACAAAATGATGACACCAAACTACGATCATACAACCATGAAATTTTCGATGGATACGGGAAACAACACAATTTTGATTTTATTCGAGTGCCACCTGTGAGTTTGTATTCATTGTTAAAGGGATTTGTTCCAAGGTCCATACAAGTTTATATAGTAGGTACATATCCAGCATCTGCTAGAAACGTATATATAGAGCATGTCTGCGGTGTAATATACACAACGTTGAAGTTTGTTCAATATTGTCATTTCAAAAGTAATATTAGCAAAGTTCAAAAGCAAACAAAACAGAATACACTGTTTTATATTCTATTTAAGTTTATCGCAATAAGAAAAGTTGGTTTTATAAAGTTATTTGTCTAATAAATAAATGATTTTTGTTACTTTTTGGTAATGATGAGTTGTTTCTAAACAGGCTGACGCAACGTAGTACACGGACAGAGATATACGTACGTGGTGCAGGACGTAACAACTTCAAGAGGAAGTGACGACGAAGTTAAAGAAAATAACACGCATAAAAGAACATAGGTACCATTCAGATGCCATCTTCAGCAAGAGGTAGTGGCATTCAATTTTCAAGAGTTCGTTTGTAAGCTAGTGTGGGATTGAGAGCGTGTCTTCAACGCAAGCTCATGGTAGCCTAGAGAGAGAGTCATAAGGGCAACGAGAAGGCAGGATGAAATTGCCCAACAAAGTTCATCATTTAATGGGTGCGGAAACCTTTTGCGTCTTCTTGGGATGTTGATTCGAGCTGGTTGAGATATGACTAGTTTAAAGAGGCGAGCAAACGTTACTACCATACCTAAGGTATATGTTACAGACGAAATGTTCACAACAAAAAATATTGAAGAAAATAACTCTGCTAGTTCCAATATTTGATGTATTAATTATTCTTCAACCAACAAAATTGTATTGTTTACGAACAATTTCAAAGATTTTTTTCATGTACTTTTCCCACAACATAATTAATTTCAACTATTTGAGAAGCGTGTAACTATATCTAAGTAAAGATTAGCTTTTTTGCCGTTGGTCTGCCATTAAATTAATGGAATGTCTCATTGGAAGTTAGTCGGGCAAGAAAGTTTCTTGGAAACAACTTTCTGAGGTCCTTGTCACTCTTTATATAAGTCCGAATCTATTAGAAAGTCCATACGTCAAAAGGATTGATGGAGCTGTATCGGGAAGTTATCGGATCAAAACTAACTGAACAGTCGGTGTTCATTATCACCCGGCGGCAAATGAACTCAATTTTGGACTTGATACATTGAGTGAAGGAAGTTTTTGGGTCTAATTTTAAAGTTTCCAACTAATTAATGGGGATATATTTATTTAAAGACTTACGATAAACTATTTAATACTGTAGGCTATCGATATACGAGGTAAATCTATGTGCTATTAAAGCTCAAGGTGTTTGAAATAAACCTTAGACCTCAAGGCTCAAGGTGACATTTTGGTTAATGACATGAAAAACGTACATAACAGATGAAAGAACATTGGTGGAAGGTGGTATCATAACCGAAGATTTGAGAATAAGAACTTATGGGGAATTAAAGGATTTGGATAGTCGTCCAAATTTATCGTTGAAAGCATGATAGAAATAAAACGGTTGGAAGGAATTATTAGCTTAGAAATTCTATTGGCGAAGGAAGATGATATACTTAAGGATGATATAATTCCTTCAAATCCCTGCAATGTTTACCCAATCTTTCATATTTATATTATTCGCATATGCTCTATCTTTATGGAAACAATTTCCTATTTGAAACTAATTTAATTGCTTTTCGTGTATATAAAAGTTAAAGTCGCCAAAACAACTTTTCAGTGAGAAACGGTCAATTCTAATATAAGTTCGAATTCAGCAGATGGTTCATACGTCAAAAGGAATTTATAGAAAAGGATGGTGCAGGAAAGTTATGGCATGAAGTCAAACTAACTGAAGTGTTTCCACTTTTACATTGTTCTGTGGATTACACAACAAAATTTCAAACTTGCTCACACAAAATAATGAAAAATTCAGAATAAGTTGATGGATTGTTTTGATCTGTGAAGCTATTCAATGCTTAAATTTCTCATTTCCTCAGTATTTTGGATATATGCTCTCTTGGTTAGTGGAGAGGATTCATTGATTGATTCGACACCACCGGTCAGAGGCTTTGAGTCCTCGGCACCTCAGCCTTAAGCCTTTCGTGGCTCAACAGTTTTTCACGAGGTACTTCTTCTTCCAGTAAGCCAGAGCTTCGCGAATCAAACTAGTAGTACCATCAGCTCCAATGAACGCAATTGTGAACAACGGACAACTTTTTTTGTCGTTGATAGTTTAATATTGTGATGTGAATTTTATGTTTAGAAATGGAAACATTTCAGCTAGTTTTCCTATATAAAACAACTAAACGACTTACCTTGATCTTCTTGTGGCTGGATCTTTCATAACCATAACTTCTGTTATGTCGCCATACTTGCTGAAGTATTCACGTAGGCTATCTGAAACAAAAATGATAAATGAATTATTTATTTTGAAAAACTGTCAGTAACAACATTGACTAGGGCCAGTAAATATGGAATTTATTGGGCAATAATTGTTAGCCCTAAGATTTAATGCATTCAATAATGCCTTTTCCTTCATTCACCAATTCTCGTAGACTGCTATCATAATATAATTGTGACTTGTCGAATGTATAATGTTTTTGATACCTCTAGCCCAAGCCCCATTATCCCAAAAGTTGAGACTGATAATTTAGCTGTAAAAGCTATTTGGAGCAGATTTTATTATATAGTGGCATTAAGATATGCTAAAGCTCAATCGAAAGAATAGGATAATCTTTGAGATCCGATAAAGCTTAACTACATAAAAGACTAGCGACAGTGGAGTAAATAATCATCATTTCAAGAGGGAACAAATCAAATACACCAGCTAAAACTCGAGGAGGAGTATCCTTAAGACCAAATTCAAATAAATAAGAGAGTTCCGATTTCTCAGCAAGCCACCCAGGCACAAAGGATATATTTTTGTGTAAGGATCTTGAATCCATCTCATTGCCTCCCATTTCCTTACTCTTTTTATTGAGAAGACGTTGGAAAATTGTGGGATTTCACTGTGGTGAATCGAAGTTATATTTAAAGAATGGAAAAAGCGACTTTTATCATCTTATTTTAAAGTTCTACCTTATAAATGCATGGTAGACAAAACAATTCTGATCTTATGATAGGAAAATATTTGGAAACAATTTTTTGTTACCCAAAACGGTGTCTTACAATTTGATATTTTTGGAGTGAAAAAAGGAGTCTGGACTTGCTTAAACTTGCTTAACCCTTACATCAAATTCCGTAGTAAAGATTTTCTTTTCATTGTAATGCTTTGTTGACTTCCGTAATTTTTCTATAAAAAGATCAAAATCATATAACGAGTTTCATCTGCGTTCAAAACAATTAAAATATTTACTTAATGTTTCCGGTTAATTGAAAACATGGCGTGTCACTTGTCAACAACTATTGTACAAGAATAATTAATAAAGTCATTGTTAACAGCTTGATTGTTCCATATTTATGTGTTTAGATTGTCGCTTTACAATGTCGTTAAAAAAAAGTATATCATGAAAGCCGGAGTAATATCGTGTGTACAAAATTGTGTGGAGATGTTATCGAGCTAATCGTAAACTTTTGAAAATTCACATGACGTTTATCATTATACTAATAAATGTAACCATGATTTAAAAATATGATATCGTATTTTTAAAATTTTGCCTTAAAATAATATTTTATTTTAGGTTAGGGAATATGAAATATTGGTTATATTTTCGTTTTATTTAGACCGAATTTATTTTTGAGTCCCGTGTTAAGAATTCCTCTCTAACATCTACAGGATTCTCAATATCACAACAATATAATTACTCCATCAAATTTATCTGATATAATATTAAAATATTTTTTCTCCGATTGGCAGCAAATATTAATTTTCCTGACATATATCAATCAGCAAAGTGATTATACTCAATTAGAATAAAACATTTGACGTAAACATTTATTAGCAATTATAACATAACACTTTTAACAAGAATTTAAAAACATATTTTTAGTTGTTATTAACATTGATGGTAAAATTACTACAATTTTGAACGAATAGGCCACCTTTTCATTCCTCAGTTAATTTGTAAATACAATATCCTCCTATATCATTATGAACAATCGGAGAAAAAATTATATGTTCAACTCGGCAGTCAATCGACTAATTTGCTGCCTAGTTAAACAAATAACTATTATTCAACATTTGATAGTGTCATTGTTGAGAAATAAAAGAAATAATGTCAATATTTTCACCTAGTTATGTAGATTTTTCTAAAGAACAGTCTATCTATGTACACATATGTCCAAAAGTTTGGAATACGTACAAATAATATAACTACGCCTATGGTGGTGATCCTTGGTCTCACTTCCCTTGACATACACATCAAGGAGGTTATTTTGATGACCATGACACGCTTACGCTCTACCGGTATAGAACCTGACGTATGATCTGGTAGATTGAGAAGTAACCTATGGCGTGAGGCAATCAATGAGGTCCCACTGCTGCAGGCAAATACGGACGCAAGCTCACCACAATCCGCATCTTCACGGATGGCTCTAAAACCAATATGGGTTCAGGATGTGGAATTTACTCCAGATCTCTGAATCTAAACATCAAATGGGCGATGGGCTGTAATGTCAGCGTTGCTCAAACAGAGCTCACTGCTATCTACATCGCCGCAAAAGAGATTACCAAAAGAAACACAGGTAATAAAATTCACATCCTTACGGATAGTAGACAAGCACTGTGAGCCCTGAACAGACCACGTATCACATCATGCCTAGTACTGGAGTGTCACCTGTCCCTGATCGAAGCCTGTAGCAACAACGAAGTCACTCTAGGCTGGATCAAGGGGCACAGTAAATCGAAAGGTAACCACATTGCCGACTCACTTGCCAGGAAAGCAGCCTCCCAAAAACTCTTGGGACCTGGCACTTTCATTGGTCTGTCGGCGTCGGCTATGATTGACCTAATAAAGGAACACTCCCTTGATAAGTTCAAGGGTAGATGGGACGATGCAAAAGATTGCAGGCTTGCCAAGAAACTGCTGCAGTATCCAGACAGCAAAGTAGCCAAGAAATACGTGACTATGAACAGACAGAACCTTCGGACAGCCACGGGTATTCTGACCGGTCACTGCCACCTACGAAAACACCTCTACAGACTGGGTCTGTCTGACACTTCACTCTGTAGAGGATGTGAACAGGAAGATGAGACTGTCGAGCACATTCTTTGTGAATGTCCAACACTCTCTCAATTTAGGTTTTCCGTATTCGGCGAGTACAGGCTAACACCAGCCAGCATGAGGGAGCTTACTTCCGGCGACTTTATCTACAACTTCAAACAAGTAGGCTGGATGACGAGCCAGAAGGAAGTCAAGTGATGTGGGGGGTCATCCACCCTTCAAATTCTTACAGATAAAGTTTAAAGACTGTTGTTGATATTTATTCTAGAGCGTTTTTAAATGAAAATTATCATAAATATCATTGGCGTCACTCAGCGTGCTGTATCGAAAATTAAAAAAAAATCCAAGACACAAATGACGTGAAGGATCGCCCCAGAAGTGGCAGAAATCGATGCATAATAGCAACACAAGATCTGCAGATAACATTGATACCTCGAAGAAATCGTCTGGCATCTTACAAATGGTATCTCCAGAGAAATTGTTAGGCTTAAAGGACTGAATATTTCACGACAAACAATAACACGCAGACTAAATAATAATAATAATAATAATAATAATAATAATAATAATAATAATAATAA
>CAJUYI010000121.1:268237-287055 GCA_910591695.1 Galerucella pusilla
AATAATAATAATAATAATAATAATAATAATAATAATAATAATAATAAATGCTTTTATTGGCCAAATGCAGTAAATTTGTATCGTAGAAGACCCTTACGTGTTCCCAAACCAACCTATCAATGCAAAATTGTAAGGTTGCAATGGGTTCGAGAAATTTCACATCATGGTCCTAGCTGGAATCACGTTATGTTCTCTGATGAATTAAAAATTGGCTTGGTTTGTGATTCGCGAAGAACACTAGTTTGGAGGGCCTCAGGATAAGCCCGACTAGAAACAGCCCAACTGCGTGTCCTGCATTTGAAGGAGGGAGTATTATGGTTTGGGGTGGTATTAGGAGTGGCACACGGACGCCTCTACTGGTTCTGGAGAGGAGAGTCCCTGGTGCTGTATTCATCGAGGAGGTTTTAAATCCTGTCGTGCGTCTATTCCGAGAGGTAGTAGGTGGAAGATTTGTGTAATATTTGTCATGCATAGCATGACAACGCACCTCCGCATCGAACAGCAGCAGTACAAAATTTTCTGGAAGGAGGAGGAATATCCACAACATGGTGGCCCTCAAATTTCCCTGACATGAACGTCATTGAACATAGCAGGGACATTATCAAAACACGCATTAAGAAGTGAAACAATTCTCCTATTACACTACGAGAACTAAAAGATGCTGCTCGTGAAGAATGGGAGATAATTTCGCAAGCCCAGCTCGACTATTTAATCGACAGCATGCCAAATCGAATACAGTCATGCATACAGGCCAAAGGAGGAAATACTGATCAGTTATTTTATAAAAAAAATATTTTTTTCTATACTAATTATATTTTAAATGTAAGTGGTACATTGTAAATTTTTCACTCCAAAAGAATAAACAATTTTTTTGCAAATTGTTTTTCTGTCTTTGGGATTTGTTTGGTATTGGCGGAACTTGTAGCAAAATGATGTTTAATTATTCAGAAATTTTTTTATATGAAAACCAAAAAAAAAAATGAAATATTCCAATATTCCAAACTTTTGGACATATGTGTATATATCACAAAAAAGTGCTAAATAAACAGTTTGTAGAGGTAAAATGAATCCCCAACCACATATTTTATTCTTCCTTCTTCCAATATTTCACACTAGACAAACAAATTGCCTAATAAATCTACATTTTTTTGTTTTATTTAGATTTTCTCCAATTCATCACAAGGACAAAATAAGAACCGCCATTGAAGTGACAAATTAATAGAATGATCACGTTTGAAAAAGTATTTCTTAACATCTTAATAATAAGTTTAGAATTTGAAAACATCAAAAAAAAGTATAAATCTGCCAAGAGCGCTCTTTATAATAATCTCGTTAGGACGAAAGTTTAAGCTTTCACGATACAAAGTGAATGCATGGATTTTGTAAAGAAAAAGGTGTAATATGCAACTAATACCGCTTAAGTAAAGCTCTTTACAAAGTAAAAATATATTATCGTTAAACAAAGCATTAAAATTAACAACTCAACCAGTGGAATATAAGTAGGTGGAACAACAAATTAAATAGTCAAGACGATTGTTGGACGGATAATGTTTGTGAATTGCCAAGGTTATAGACCCGAGCAGGAAATTTTCTTGAGGAATAACCTGACACACCAATTTAAATGACAAAGAATACCGTGCTCTACAGTGCTAGAATTTGACACCGCGGCGTTTTAGCCCCGCTTTGTTACCATGTAATCAAAGGTGGGGGTTTCAGATAATGACGCAGGGCCTTGATTTTAAGTACAGGTGGGGTACAGCAAGGTCTACACCGATAACCATACAATTGTAAGGTTACTGATAGGGAAAGACAATTCATTAATAGCACCCAAAATTCAAAAGTTTCACAGTTACTGTTCATTTAAACATATATGTGACATAGTATTCAACACGTAGATATTCAGGTATTTTATTTATAGTAATTTTTGTCTACGACGTGTTTCTCACAGCCCAAAATATTCATTTGAATTACGAGCTCTATTAAAAATTTGATGTACCTCATTCATTCATTTTGGAGATTTGCCAGTGCATTTAAAACGTAAATGAAATATAAAAAATTATCAATGATTTACATGAATATACAGCAAAATAATCTGACAGGTTAAAGGATTCAGAAACGGAGAGAAGATAATTGTACAGTACGAAGAAACTAAGAAAAACACACAACGTCATCAGTTAGGTATAGCCGATCTCTTTTAAACATAAACACACTTTTACGGCTGACGTAATAAGCAAAGGCAAGAAAACTGTCAAAGCCGTAGTAGTATGTTAAGAGAGCACTTGTAAGCTTAACAGGCACGCAATACTTATGAGGTTGACAGACGAGGCCATCTGCAGATGCTGCTGAGCACATCCTATGTCAGTGCGATTGTCTGACGAATGTGCGATTCCTTATTATTTCTATGACTCGACACCATTTTAGTATATCTAATATTTTAAATCGAAATTCCTATGTAATTTTGATTTGAGGTAATAATTTATTCTACGTGAGCAGTTTGAAGCTTTTTAATGTGAAGCTGACTACATTCTGTACCACGAAACATATTAACACAAATAATACGATAAAATTTAAGATATTTTTTCTTTAAAAAACTACTCCTATGGGAATCCTTTCGTAAATATCTGTTCCCTCATCGTTCCGGCTCCCAGTTTAACAAAGAAATTTCAAGTTAAAAATCTACATGACAGTAGCTGAGGCTTCTCATCGAAACTTTTCAAGTTCCGGAGCACTTTTTAAAGTCTCTACGCTAAACTCAACTTTAAGTGGCAATCGGTTAGAAAACTTCTTTTCTTGTACGCCATTTCTGAAAAAGGTTATTTACTTGTTTTACTAGAAAAAGTTATATAAACATTAAATTGCATTTAGTACCCGCCGAAAAACTTGGAAGCACTTCGCGAACAATCTTCAGGGCGATATTAAAAGCTGGGGATACCTAATTAAATTTTTTCGGCATCTACTTATATGCGTATAATCTGTTTTCTCGTGAGATAACTTCACGCACAACCCAACCAATTTTTAATTGAAATTTGCAGTATATATGTCGTAGGCATAAAGTAAATTCAGGCTTTTTATAAATTGCCTAGGCATTTTACAAAAAACCGGCAAAACGCGAGCATAAAATAATGCATTTTTCGTTATGCCGACACCTATTCAGGCAAATTGATAAAATGCCGGCAAAACAAGAACAGAATAATGTATATCTTGTTATGACTGATTATTCTTAGGCATTTTATAATTGGTCAAAAATAGAGCCGTCAAAACGTGAATAGATATAAAATAAGTCGACTTTTTTAGATTGAATAATACATTAGGTCTACAAGAGTTTAGGGACAGACATTAGGAATTGCACCGTGCATTGTTTGGAGCTGATCCGAAACTTGGATTAAAATCGACAAATCTGCCAGATTCTGTAATTAAAGAACTTCGAACAGAAGAGGAACTTGAAGGTATAATGAATCCTTCACGAACCAACAACACTAACCGGGAAATAACAGAAGATAATCTTGATTCGGACTCAGAGGTTAGCATTCAATTCTACAATATGGAAGAAAATGCGACTTTAAGAGACTTTAAGTGATAGAGTATTGTATATTGTTGTGCTTGTGATGAAAAAATTACAGAAAAATATAAACTCACTTGTGAGATATGTAATGCCACAATGCATTCAAATTGTACAATTTTAAGTTCCGGACCATCTTCAAAACTAGATACAAGGATTTGTTCACTTTGTGCAACTCATAATAAAATTGAAATTGAGAGGCAACAATCTTACTCTGGTCAAAAAAGAGCAGCTGAAAAGATGACTGAGGCATCCAACAAAAAATTTAAGTCGATTGCAATCGGATCATATGTTTATTTAACAGTTCCTAAGGTAGATCGAGGACCTCTCGATTCCAAGAATTTAATTGCAAAAGTGATTGACCCGAAAAATAGCCTCTACAAAGTAGGTACTTCTATAGGAATTCTTAAAACTTTATTTTCTAGAAATGATATTCAAGAATCCTCAGTAGGTTTTGAAGATGAAATTCCTGATCGACTAATTACTCTCAGAGAGGCAGTTGCATATCAGTCACGATTCGGAGGTCAAGGCTTTCAAAAAGCTGTAAGGTTCGTAGTAAACAATGCAATACAAAGAAATGTCCTCGCTTTAAAAATAACAATTTATGCTCTTCTAAATGTCATGGAAGTTTGACATGCAGTAATAAATAAAGAATTTGTTTTCAATTTTTGGTTATAGTTTTATATTAGCAATAGCGTAGGTACGTTTCTACCTACTTAAATGTTTAATTATAAGAATATTTTATTTTCAAAGGATTTGTTCTTCATTTGCAGTTTCATATTTTTTGCAGTGATAGGTAGATACTAAAGTTAACAGGTATAATTTCATATCATGAAGTGTTGACTGTTTATTTATGTTTTTTTAATAAAAAGATTTACTGTAACTCTATTATTTATTTTTAGTAGTATTTTCGACATTATTTGACCGGCCGCCGGCTGATAGCAAACTGCAAACGTGCAAACCGGCAATTGCTAATATCTGTCCCTAAACTCTTGTAGACCTAATGTACTATTCAATCTAAAAATGTCGACTTATTTTATATCTATTCACGTTTTGAAGGCTCTATTTTTGGCCAATTATAAAATGCCTAAGAATAATCAGTCATAACAAGATATACATTATTCTGTTCTTGTTTTGCCGGCATTTTATCAATTTGCCTGAATTGGTGTCGGTATAACGAAAAATGCATTTTATGCTCGCGTTTTGCCGGTTTTTTGTAAAATGCCTAGGCAATTTTTAAAAAGCCTAAATTTACATTAAGCCTACGACATATACATAGTTGGCGCCTGTCAATAATAACTGTCATATTCAGTTAACTTAACGACAAAGTTTCTCGAGAAGAACACCTTGCCGAGTTGCTTTCTGTTCTCTGCAATGAGACACCGAATTAGTCGACAATTTAAACGTGGATAAATTTATCTTAGCGACGATCCAAGGACGGGTCCACCAACAACGGCAGTAACCCAGGAAAACGTCGAAAACGTTCTCCAAGGGTTTCCAAACAGATGGTGGCGACATTTGTCTCATAAACAGGTCATGTTGAAACTAGTAAAAGTATCTGTATTAGTCAAACATTTAAGTACCTACATTCCAAAATCAAAGGACATTCTCTCCAGAGGAAGGACAGTAACAAAATGAAAGAACAGTTTATGAAAATAAGTTGCGAATCTTTGAGTGTCAAGTTCTTTGTGTTGACTGCAATTAAATACAACCTCAGAATTGTATAACATTTTCCAGTTACTTCCAAATACTTTAATCTTTGACCACAATTTAATTTCACCCGTTCCGCTATTAATCTCAACATAAAGTTCATGGTGGTTATATTTATGCGTGGAAGACTTTCAACTGAAATTTCTCACATTAGTCTTCATAGAAAGTTGCTAGAACATTATGCTCTATCGTCGTTTCTCGACACAACTTTCTCGTATACTATAAGGTTGATACTTGAACTTAGTGTGTAAAGTGGGCGGTGACAGGTGTTAAAATAGACGCCGAACGGTAATTATAAACGCAGACGAGCCAATTTGATCGAACTGGATCTTATTTGTCGACGAGTCTTTAATTAATCTAGGCTGCAGCTTTTTTTTTCAGGTTATAATTGGATGAAATCGGGTTAATTTGTGTATGGTCGCCGTGTAAAATTTACATGGAGTGGTTTAATCTTTGACGGTAGATCTAGAATGATTTCCGTGTGCATCTAGAGTGGATGTATTTAGCTGAGATCATTAAAGTCGCAATATACGTTCACTTAACTTCGTTAGAAGGGTATTTTTGTTACACTGGGAAAAAGGTATCACTACAAAATAGAGCAAATTTTACAAACTAGGAAGATATTAACAAAATACTTCAGAAGTTTTTTTAACACACACCTTCGAATGAGGAAGATCTTTAAAGTAAACAAGTCATTCCTGTCACCTTCATCTGGTTGATGTTCAATAATTGTGCTAACTGTCAAATAACTGTGAATACAACAAATAAATTTTCTCCACGACTAAATAATAACGCAAACATTATTTTTACATATTTAGCTGCATAATGATATAAATTCTTCACACCAGTGAATAATAAAAAGAATTCACTCTCGTTAGCCAATCACATTCTATCATTATTAGAATTCACGCTAAAATGAATTAAAATGAATAAATCAAATCGTCTCTTTAAAACGTCGAATACCTAAGATCGCCAATCGCTTCTGACAGCGCGTCGTTTGAAACGTCAAAATAATTATAAAATCATAATTTTACGTATTATAAGAGAAAAAAAATGGACAACAGTAGCGATAGTGAATATGTACGCCTCCCGGAATTAATTTCATTTATAAATGTAAGGGTTCCGATTAAAAATATGAGTTACGTATATATATTTACTCTTCACATTTTTATAAATATGCTCTATAGCCTAGTGGTGGTTGACTATGGCGCGGACGATCGAGGTTCGATCCTCACTGGAAGTTTTTTCTTTTTAGTCGAGGAGAAAGTATAGTCTTTTACTTGTGTAGAATGGCTATTATTCACTTGGATCCTTGGATGATTCCAAAACGAGGGAGTGCAGTGAGTGAGTTTTGAAATCATCCAAGTGATAATTCTGCATCATTCTGCACTCGATGAAGAATATACTATTTTCCACTACTAGCTGCGAAGTTGACAATTATTGCTTCTTCTAGCCAACTGAGAAGTTGAATTTCGCTTTTAGTGGTAATAATTTTCTATTATTGATCTAGATCAATAATGGACAAATTCGAATATTTTGGGAATTCGACAAAAACTTGAGCAACATAATTTTGTATACCCAGGAGATTGTCTTCAACATATTTGCTGCTTGGAATTATCTATCAAGATAACATTATTTGAATAAAGATGCCATTAGTTTAAAATTCGCGCTCAACCAAATATGACTGATGACTTAAGTAGTACGTTCTTAATATATAGAAAAGTGACAGTGTACTTGTCAGTCAGACGACAGAGTAAACGCTTCTCGTGGTGCGTTTGTGAATAATTTTTAGTTTTTGTTCTGAATTTGTATTAAACACCATGGTTGTGAAGACATTTATACACCTCGCACCTTGGTGCTTGGTCAGTAATAAAAGTCTTCACCACCTTGGTGTATGATATACTATTAAAATGTATAGTGAATAGGAAATCTTGACTTTCTCTTTAAAAAGCTTTGTCTGAAATCTCAAAATTTCCTAGCGATTTACGGAAAAAATAATTATTGAATAATGAGTTTCAAAAGACGACGCTTCTAGGTTTTTTAAAGTCACCGGTGCTCCAATAAATACAGTGTCCTAGTTCCAATTGTTCTGAAAAACTAAAATCAATCAACCATCTGTTAGATACACGGCGCAGCTATACGATTTAATTTTAAACTTCTCGGTTAGAAAGATGAAAAAAAATCTTTTGATGAAATTTAAACTTTTTATAATAAGATACGAAAATCGACATAATTGAAAATATTTTTCAACTTTTCTGTCAGTGCCATACGTATAAGTTGGTACCTTTATAATAAGCTTTCCACCGGCGCCAGATGTGGATCTGTAGGTAAAAACCAATCGTTAGTTCAGTCGAGCGCAGTGCCGTACCACACAATATTTTAAATATTTTTAAGATGAATTAATTGAGGATAGATCTATTGGTGAAATATATAGCGATAATTTTGGTAATACAGGCAGGCTAGAGAACATTTTTTTGATCGATTACTTCGGCACCATCAGTCAGAGGTTTAAAGTCCTTTAGAATTTTTGTACTTTTAGTTTTGCCATTTATGTGAAGAGACCAGTAGCCCTCATCATGCTTAACAGTCTTTTCACTAGGTCCTTCTTGGAGAAATTCTTCCTTGGATGTTCTAGTCCTAGACGTCTATATCTCCAATAAGACAATGCTTCACATTCGAAGATAATGTAATATGTTGTTTCCTCCTTTTCCTCCCTATAAATGCCAATTGTATGCATCTGCTTCTTTAGGGTACAGTGGCCGATAAGTCATTCCTTATCACTCTCCATCTCTGGCCCCTGCTGAGGTTTAATATTTGATTAGTCGGCGTCTCCAAGGATTTTTTGGTTAGGAGAGAATATTCTTTCTAGGTCCCTTATTTTCACCAGCCCCAGATCTATGGTTTGATTAAAAACAATCGGAGCACCAAATGTTGTCTCCAGGATTACAGATATGCTCCCTGGATGGGCTGATTTTATTCTCGTAAGCTCAAGCATGGATCCTATCTATCCACAGGTCGATGGCCTAAGTGCAAAACGTCGTATCCCCAATAGCTACAATTGTTCAGTGCAAACAAAAAACCTCCTGGTTTCGATAGAACTTTATGTTTTAGCGCGTAAAATGAGTTTATCAGGTAGCTGTGGCTTGAGATGATTTGCCAGAATGTGAAGGTCAACTTAATGCTATAAGTTTGAGCGCCAAAATCGTTTTTTTGAATATTCGGTGGGTTACGACGTTTTGCACTTAAGCCATCGAAGTGGTATTGTTAACCCATGTTTGTTTAGGAACTTCTTTCAAGGCCTGGGACCAAATATTGTATGACAGCTTTTCCTGATTTGCCTAAGGAAGCTTCAAAATAATTTTTATATATTGAAAAGAAATTTTCAATTAGAATATTAAAAACTCCCGACACCTTTTCTATTCAGAATTTCACAAGATAAAATACCTACGTGTGAATAAAGTTTTCCATTAATGGATACTTCACGCCTTTATTTATAAATATTTAAAGAGAAACTGACTGAAAAAGTAAAATGCAAAACGTTTTTCGTTATTTTACCTTGTTAATATTAATGAGTCTTTAAGTGATACCGAAAGCCTTTAGCCAACAAATTTTTATCGACGGTTTTCACAAAATCTAGAAAAGGGTTTTTGTCAAGCTTAGAAGTTTTTCAAATTATAAATATTGATTATTTATCTTCTGAAAACAGCTTTGAAAGTTAAACAATAGCTTATTATGTATAATTATTTGTGGAGTTTGTTTTTCGCTTTCAAAAAAATCGCTGAAAGGTAAATTGTGGTGAGAAGGTTTGTAAACACCGTCCAAAAAGTTTTTAACCGAAAAAGGTAAACGCAGGGATGAAGTTTACGGGATTAAAAAAATATTGAAGTTAAATTTTTTATTCTATCCAACTAAGTTTAATATAAAAGTGACATTTATGTGATACTTTATATTGTTCCATTTATTAAATGCCTTGCAACAAACTACTTCTAACCTGGTGACATTTTAATTAAATATAAATACAAATTTAAAAAAAGCATAACTGCTATTAGTGCCACTACTGCCAGTTGCATATGTATTTATAGCAATGAAATTAACATCTGAGCTTAACATAACGAGAGGCAATGATCTTTAATTCTGGTACCTACACTGGAAAAAAAGAATTCTTATGTATAAAAGTTTTTGTGGGAAATAAATATTTATCAGAGCTTCGCATTGAGCCAGGTTGGCAGTTTTTTCACATGTACTGGATGGGCAAATAGGAGTTGGAGAAATATTCTATAACAAAACAATTCTGGAGAAAAACTTGGTTACTTTTCAGAGCTATTCTTTGAAGGATAGATTGATCAAAGAAGTGTCCTTGGGTTAGACTTGAGAATACCAACTCAAATGGAGGTTGACACAAAGACACCTCAGTTTACTGAACAAGTTAGACAGGGAACTCTCGACCAGTCTATTGAAGACAGTTACCGACCTAGTGACTGGACACTGCACCCTGAGGAAACCTTTGTACAAAATGGGCAAAGTAAGGGAACTTATGTGCAGAAAACGTGAACTCTACGATGAAACCCCTGTTGAGCTCAGGCCAAACGAATGAATTGTTACAGTGATAGTATAACCATTCAGTAGGAATAGTAGGAAGGGTTTTGCAAAACTGCTCCATTCAAAAAACAACGTAGTCTTCTTTTTCATCATTTCGATAATATTGTGGAGAGTTCTGTATTGTTCTACATTTTATACAGTGTGGAAACCACTTATGGAATAAAAAAAATTCTTTATGTCATTATTTTAGGAAATTATAAAAAATGCCGAGACACGTCAACTTTTGAATTGAGTTGTGCGTTATGTACAGGGTGATTCACGCTAGTATGCCATAGTCGGTGTTTTTTTTAATGAAACACTGTATATTTGCATATTTTTGAAATCCTCTTAATGAACCGATTCCAACAAACTAAATAATGTATGGTCGATTATGAAGTATACAGGGTGAAATTTTTATTTTTACAATTATTAAACACATACCTACATAAAATGCCTGATGTATTTGATTTTAATACATTAAAATAAATGCTCAAAATGTTCTCCACCTAGTTGTTGGCAATAGCACAGTCTCCTATAGAACTCCTCCTTAACTTTGTTTAAAGTTTGAGGTGAAATATTCCGTATTACTGGAGTTATCCTGTCTTTGAGGTCTACAATGCTAGTTGGTTGTGTTGCATATACTTTGTTCTTGAGATAACCCCTCAGAAAAAAATCTAACGGCGTAAGGTCTAGCGATCTAGCTGGCCACTCAATAGTGCCTATTCGTCCAATCCATTTATTGTGGAAGATTTCATCTAAATAAGTTCTTACCATTAAAGCATAATGGGGTGTTGCCCCGTCTTGCTGGAACCAAACATTTCCATTCGGTAAGCTAGGATCTATTGCGTTAGGATATAAGTTTGCCAACGCAGGAATAACTTCATTTCTAAGCATATTTAAATATTTTTCAGCTGTCAAATTTCCATCTATAAATATAGGACCAATAATATGGTCGCCTATGATACCGGCCCAATCGTTCACCTTTTGAGGGTACTGAGTACCTATGTATCTCACGCATCCAATTAGGATTCTCTGCTGACCAATATCTACAGTTCTGTCGGTTTACCTCTCCATTCAATGTGAATGTTGATTCGACAGAAAAAAGAATGGTACCAAGAGCTATCTCATTTCTGTTCAGATTATTCATCAATCTTTCGCAGAAATCCATTCTACGATCTGGATCGTCTTCTGTTAACTCCTGCAAAAAAGTTAATTTGTAGGGATGAAGTTTTTCTTTATGAAGATATCTTAGAAAACATTATTTTCACGGGCAATTTGACGTGTACTTGAAGTTGGATTCTCTTCGACACTTAACAAAATATCCACTTTTACATCATCTTCAACGAAGTGTGGTTTTCTTTTCAATGGTTTGACATGTCCAAGTTCTCTGAATTGTGCATGAATTTAAGACACAGTAGTTTGTGAAATATTAGGCAATTCGGGATACCTGTGATTAAATAAGTTTGCCACTTCAACTTGACTTCTGCAGTTATCCCCCTACCCGATCATCATTAAAATCTCAATTCGGTGAGTCTCAGTTAAATATTTCATTGTTATGTCGACAAGGAAAGAGTGTTTGACGAAGATTTTACTTTTTCAGTATAAACTGTCAACAAATTAACAACTGACAGAATAGAAAACAATTCACATTATTTACCGATTTAAAACAATCCACATTATTTACCGATTTTGTCTAATTATTGGCGTTTTTAGGCAATTTTTAAGTATTTATGATAAAATTCATGGGCGTAGCAGGTTTTGCTTAATATACAAATACGTCTAATAATTAGTTAGTTTAGATTTTTGATAAATACATATTTAGCTAATTTAAAAAAAGTACCAATATTTCAAGTGTAATAAATTATTAATTTTAAAATTTCACCCTGTATAATTCATAATTGACCATACATTATTTAGTTTGTTGGAATCGGTTCATTAAGAGGATTTCAAAAATATGCAAATATACAGGGTGTTTCATTAAAAAAAACAACACCGACTATGGCATACTTGCGTGAATCACCCTGTACATTTACATTTATGTTTACATAACGCACAACTCAATTCAAAAGTTGACGTGTCTCGGCATTTTTTATAATTTTCTAAAATAATGACCTAAAGAATTTTATTCCATAAGTGGTTTCCACACTGTATTTAATTCAATGAATGTATAGATTATATTCCTAAAAATTTTTGAATAAAATCGAGGTAAATATACATATTGCAATTAGATTGATAAAAAATGGTTACTTGCAGCTCGCGTTTCTGAATCGAAAACTATTGCTCATTTTTACAGCCCCTCTCTCTCTTTAATCAAATACTAAAAAGTGGTTCTGAAACTTCCTATATAGTTTATGCCAAAATAATATATCCAAAATTCAGTATGTTCCTTGATTAATTCAGTTTGGCAACAAAACATATATATCTGTTTACGGATTATCTTTTTAGACGAATGTATGCATTACGTGTTTGGCGAAGTTTTGTGCTCGTCGGATATTGCTAATTTTTCAAAACAGTTTTGGAATATTTTTATACCTTACAAATTCCCAAACCTACTCTTGCAATTAACTCACACGGTAGGTGTGAAAATATGGAGAGTGAGATAAACCTGGTTAGGACATTGTATTGATATCGATCTTTGATAAGAACATACATACCGGGTGTCTGATTAAGGGAGGTAAATCGCTGTATCTCAGAAACTAAGTAAAAACCTCATCTCAATATATATTTTTCAAGCGAAGATACGAGAAAAAAAAATAGATACGTAATTTCTCACACAAATATCAGTGATTCTAATATGTTAAAAGTGCATTTTGAATGTCTATTTATATTATATAATACGATATACGAAAGGATGACGTCACACGTTTATAATCTGTGGTTTAGGTAAGATGGCGGAATGTCATATTTTGTATTTATGTTTTTATATCATGCTACAAAGTACTTGACATAATTGCGCTTTTCAAAGGGGCATATTATACATACATTATTATTAAATTATTTCGTATTAATTATTTTTGGTAAAAAAATACTATCGCGTACGCCGCTGGTTCGACATGACTCTGAAATTGTTCCCAAGGAGGCCTCCTAGCAGCAAGCATAATCTGATCAGATATCGGACTTGGAGAGGCTTCCACGTCGAACTCGGGAATACAAAGATTTCAATTTGGTCTCGAAATTGCCTCTCAATAAAAAAGAAAAGTGGAAAAGTATATGAACACTAAACTAGATTGCCTCCTACCCCCAATGCCACCCCACGCAACGTTCTCCGGTCTTCAGGGCTGCTATTGTGCACAACAAAGGGCATGCTTGTGCATAAAATTGGCTCAGTCGGCTCGTATGCGATAGGATCATTACGTAGGAAACGGTGAACGCGACTTACGAGACAAGGGAAAGTAAGTTTCTGCTGAAATTTAATTTCATGTTGTCTCACATTGGTTTACAGCTTTGTTACATTAAATACTTTATGATTCATGTTGGCCGCAAGCTTTAGGCTTTTAAATTACATCACAAAAGGGAGAAGTTAGCAATTCCACTCAGAAACGTTTTTAGTTTCTGACATTTTAAATAACACATTATAGATTTCAAAAGGATTTACATGAAATGAAAATAGTATATTTTGATTTGAAAAAAGAAATTTGGAATATAAAACTAATCCATTGTGAGTAATAGACTATTATTTGCAGAATCGAAATAAATTTAAAATACACGAGTCAAGAAAATACAGCGTGATTCAAGAATAAGAAAAAAGGTTACTACACAATACGTGTGTGAACAGCCTTCTACCAATTAACTTAAGACATTGTAAACAATAGAACAACTAACACCTATACAGTTAGTGTTGAAATAACAAACTTTATGTCTAATAGAAATGGCAGATTTCACATTATATCATCAGTGTTATCAATTTCTTCAAATATAAATAGCAACTTATTATAGAAAGCATTAAATTTGATGGAAAAAAGTTGTACGATAATATGAAACTTTCCTAATTAAGCCAAATGATAAAAGGGCATAAAACGTAAAATTTAGATTGGAGAGCTCTCGTAATAGATTAACCAAAAACAGATCCGTTTTTGTTTACTAGTATAGCGGAGGTACTTGAATATATTTCCGACAAACCTGACAGTTTTATTGCTAAACTTTATAGGTGGTTATTTATGTACGTATTGTGAACCACCACAATCGTATAAAATAAGGTTGTATTTTTCAAAATATTTTTGCCGTGTAAGGACGTAAGTAAACTGATTTACTGTTGATGTATTTCCTTCTATTTGAGAACGTAACATTCCCAAACTCAATATGTTTATAGAAAACTCGTGGTTTTGCTGTTTTATTATGTTGACATGATTATCATTTATACGTGTTTTTAGAGTAAAGTGAAAAACACAAAATATTTAAGTTAGATAAAATGGTTTAATAGTGTATATATAGTGCAGCAGATGGATTTTATCTTTGTTCTTCCAAAGATATCTTCGTTCTACTGAATATATTATCTTTGTCATGAACATATCATTTGTTCTGCTGAAGATATCTTTGTTCTACTGAAGATATTTCTTTCCTACCAAAGATATCTTTGTTTGAATGAACATATCTTTTGTTGTAGCTGTTTAATTGAATATATATTTCGTTGTACTGAAGATATATTCGTTCTGTTGAAAAAATCTTTGTTCTACTGATGATATTTCTTTCCTACCAAAGATATATTTGTTCAACTGAGCATATCTTTTATTGTAGCTGTTTAACTGAATATATATTTTGTTGTTCTGAAGATTTTTTTATTCTACTGAAAAGATCTTCGTTCTGCTGAAGATATATTTGTTCTGCTTAAGATATGTTTGTTCTACTAAAGATATCTTTGTTTAACTGAATATATCTTGTGTTATTCTAAAGATATTATCATTATACTGAAGATATATTTATTTAATTTAATAAATCTTGTTGTACTGAAGATATTTCTATTCTATCTACTTGAGGTATCTTTGTTCTGCTAAAGATATCTTTGTTTTACTGAAGATATTTCTTTTCTACTAAGAATATCTTTGTTTCACAGGCTTTTCGCAAAATGTACCAAGGTTAAATATATACTCACAGCTTTCGATGGAGAGCTGAACAAACCCACTCACTTTCAACATAATCTGTATATGGACATTGAATAATGAGTGGTATCAATGTGTCTACGTATAATTTGTTTTATCCGTAATAAATTGATACAGTATCAAAGAGCTGTAACTATTCACGTTTTTAATGCCAACTCTAAATAAATTGCTCATTATAAAAGACACGCCTTCGTTCAATATAAAAAGAGCTTTTCATTAGGTCTTGCGTTATTTTTTCGTACACGTCTTTTTAATACGAAAGTATGTGATGTTTTCTATTGACGCAATGTATTCTTTGATATGCATAATTATCATGAATACCGGATGGTTTTAAAACATCAAAGAACATACTTGGAACACTCAAAGTATCGCAATAGTGGGATACTATTTTTGAACATAATTATATCAAGTCAGACACAAAATGTATGTTCTTAAGCAGAAATTTAGTCATATCCGTTAAAAAAGTAATTTAAAACGTCTCCTTGGTTTTAAAAGAATTGCCAGAAGAATGGGGAAAAAATAACTGAACAAAATGCTTTTTCTGCTAACCATTGACGATTTTTCATTCGTCGAATCGAATAATAAGCGAATCACTCTGTAAATTTCCTTCTTCAAGTTGTTACTTCATGAAACAAATTGTGTGCATTCCTACAAAGCTTTCAGTCTTTCTAAAATTAAAAGAAACGCAAAGAAGCCGGCTTCAGAAACCATTCAAAGATACGGCATGAGGGAGTTGAGTGAAAAGAAAACCTTTTGTACAAGCATAAATTTCCACCTTAGCCCGACGACCGTATTTACTTTCACAAGCGGTAATTCAAAGAAACAAATGCCCCTTTCAACTCGCATTTGTTTAATATGCTATAGCAAACGCTAAACGTATATTTCAATTTAAATAATTGTTCGAAGACATATAAGAGACCGGTTTTTGCGTTAATTAGAACGAAAAATTCAATTTATCGTCAAAGAAATAATAGGATAAGAATTTTCCACAGGATCTTGGAGACCTCATGAAATCATTAAATATCTTGAAAACTACAATTTTTTGATACGTAAAGGTTATTCGTTTTTCACGTGAAAACTATTGAGGAATACAAAATTGAATAAAAATTGCTTCAAATGTCAGTGGCGTGGGAGGGAAAAGGTAACATATTCTTTCAAATGTACACCACTGGATCAAAAATAGAAAAATATTTTTCCATCAAAATAAGTACTTTTACATTTAAAAATAACCTGCTAAATGTCAAATCAATTTATTCATCCATTTTAAATTTATCGAATTAAAACATTCAATTTTTCAAAACTTACCCTGTAATTCGAAAAGTAAAGAGGCTGGACCCCTTAATCCCTATATCATTTTGTCCAATTTCACGAGAGGTATCTACATACAAACGTTGTAGGTGTCATTTGGAAACATCCTGTATTTTTCATGGGTCGAAAGTACCCAAATTTGAGATTTTTCCAACCTTAAAAAATTCATTACTTTGGAAATATCAACTTTATCGTGAAAAGGCATGGGACCTTTTTTACTGGTATTTCAAGAAAGAATATAAAAAAAAATTTATCCGGTTGAAAAATAACAATTCCTAGCAATTTCGGCTTAAGCAATATGGCACGGGGTTGCCCCATGGCAACATATTTATATCATCAGTAGGGCTATTTGAAGAGGATCGCATAATAAAATTGAGGTGGAATAGTTTTCGGTACTCATGCGCCGATTCCTCCTAGACTTGAATATCTCTTCTTCCCTGCCTCAATTTGTATTTGAATTCGTTAGAAAAATTGTAGAGGATAAAATTGTTCATGGATTTTGTTTCAAGCATTTCTTCATATGCTGAACCGTTTTTAAGATAGATGGCACTGAGTGTGGAGCGCTCAGGCATACGTACCTTCGCAAGGTCAGTAGGTCATACCAATCGTATCTACTACCAAATTAAAACTGGTTAGAACCTCAGGGATGTGCTTGGGTGTTGAAAAATGAAGCCCTAGAGCCAGTAACAAGACTTCTACTACCTGCAACAGGTGAACCGCTCACTTCAATATTCTGCAACTGTCAGAATGGTTGTGGTATGGTATGGTTCACTGAGAATAAGTTTAAAATCATAAAGAGAAAATTTATATCCGATATCGGAATAAATTACCTCGTGTTAGAGTACTCAACGATAATAACAATAGGGATGATAAAGTGGTAGTTACAAACTTTACAAATTTCCTGCGAAAACAGTAAAAATTTATTATTTTTATTACGACCATCTTTTTGATTTCGGGTGTAGGTTACAATCTCCAAAGTGTTTTAAATCTAACAGACCAAGAGCGTTTTATCAAAAGTTGGTTACATAAGAACTTTTCTTGAATAATTTACTACTTCTGACATAAAACAATAAAATACTCGCAACATATTTGAAATATGTCTTGAAACGGTTTAAATTGAAACATAGGTACGTAGGACAGCTAAAGTGTCAGCTTTATTTTATACCAAGAGTTGCAGCAAATTTATACGGTTCGCATTCATCTCTTGGTTCAATAAGATAAAGGACTTCTTCTTATCCTTTTAAAGATGTCAAAATTCAAATGCTTTTTTGTTCTAATTGGATCAAAATAGATGCACGGTTTTTGTCAAATTTGGGCGTTTTTTTATCAAAGGACCCCGCGCTTTTCTTATGACAAAGTGGCGTTCCGTCAAATATTATAAATTTTGGATATGATGTTGTACCCGACTTCCTAACCAGAAGTCTCCATGGGACCAATTCAATTCTATGACTAGTTTCCGATATACAGGGTATTAAAGTTGAAAAATCCTTGTTTTCCGTGACCATGTAATTTTATTATTAACAAATAAATATGCATTTTTAATTGATGGTACCATTAATATGTTCTAGTTTATCGTGAACTTACACATAAATAGTTCAAAATGTTAAAATATCCTGGGTTGGACTCAATTATAAGAGGACGATTTTTTGGAATTCTAAGAAATTCCTTATATTGAATGAAAACAAGATCAGAAATAAAAAGTAACTTCATATTCAATGTTCTGGCATCAAGTATACTAGTTCTAGAGGTATTCCATACAGGGTGATTCTTAATGCAACCTGAAATTATATTTTTCCTAATGAAATAAATAAGTGACACCATGTATTTTAAAATTAGTTTACGATGTTTACAACGTATTGGTTACCTAGATATCAGTACTTTTCTTGAAATACAGGGTGATTTGCTCATACATCTTGTTATTAAACCGACAAAAATTAGAGAAAATACACTTTTTCTGAATAACCCTGTATTTTGTAATTAGATCCATCAAAATGTTTAATTTATCTTGTTTTGTTATAAGCTTAAAATGGTAAAGGAGCCGAAAAGATTTCATAATCTTACTATGACCAGTTTTTCAGAAACAGGGTCCCGAGGGTAGAGTACTCAGCAGAATAGGGATAGTGAACGAAATTATAATCACATTTTTATTTATGGATACATACCGAAGTGTACCGAACCATTGATAAAAAGATGAATAAATTACAAGTATTTAATCATCCTGTAGGCATGTGCTACAGTGAATTAATAAAAATGAAAGTTTCATTAAAAAAATGAGAAAAATGGAAAGGAGAATAGCCTGGAGGATAGAGAAGTATTCTCTATGGCCTACAGTTTTAGCATTTTTGTTTTATTGTCTAGTTTCGATATGTCTGTTTGGTATATTTATTATCTTGTTCCCAGTGTCTAAGTTTTATTTTATTTGTTCCTCCATAAACTTTTCCAATGAGGAAATTGAATCTCTTCTATCATTAGTGTAGTTCTGTTTCGTTCCACAAAGTGAAATGGTCCAGCCGATTCCTAAATATCCTTTGTCGCCGAGGGCCTTCAACAATATTCATAGCATCTTC
>CAJUYI010000121.1:305746-320112 GCA_910591695.1 Galerucella pusilla
AAGACGGTCCTGTCTAGTGTGTATCATGTTAAAAAATAAATATAAAAATCTACCGGAAACCGCAACAAATCATGCTCTTTACCGTGTCATGCGGCTATAACATTCAAGTATATAATCGAAAAGTACAAATAGTGAGTCGGTGGGAATCGACAATCAAAAATGTTTTGAACAAGGCGCCAAGCGAATGATAGGAACCCCTTGAATTATTGAGTCGATTATAATTTCCATTTTCCCGTTTTCGTTCCAAATAATGGAGATATACAAAAAAAAACAAGAAATATGGATCAGTGGAAACACAAATAAGTGAAGCCCCTTTAAAAATTCAATCGTACGCCTGTAGTGATATGTGTTGTGTCGAAAATCAACAAGAACCGGCACTGTTAACGGCTAAGTTCAACAATACAATTTTTGGTCGTAGATACTTTCGAATTTCGTGAAAAAAGAGCTGTTTTAATAGATCAATATCTCCAAGACAACAAATACACCTGAATAAGTGTCTTGCAATCACGTATTGCACGCTAAGCAGTGGTGGAGATGGAGATCTTTATTATACTTAGATTCTTATACTTTTTTTCCATTTGCCAGCTCAATGAACAAATATATCAAATATATGTTACCGCGAAAGACCGAAAGTAGTGAATGTCAACACTCGCTGGTGGATGTCGACAAATGTCAAATGCCTTGGTGAAAGTCCGAACATTTTAATTATTCTATTGTACATTAGGACTTTCACCGGTATATGTCGACAAACACAAATGAGGTCCGGTCCGGACACTGCAGGTCACGACAAGTTTTTAGACGGTTCCAGCCCCTTGCTCCAGTTAGCTTTGTCTTCGTCAGTCTAACGCAACACTCCCTAACCTAATTTAATTTTCTGATTAGAAATTATAATCTGTATTCGATGGCTACTACAGTGAATCGTGATAAGTTTTTTGAAAAGTTACATGCCTTAATTGGAAGTAAACGAGAAGACAATTGTTTTTATTTTTCACAAGAAAAGTACTCTAAAATCGTTTCTGAAGTAATTTCTGCTAGAAGTGAGTGTAGTACACCTTTGTACTACAGACGTTTAAAATGTTCTGACATTTTAAAAGTTAGTGATGAAAAAAAGTTAATTATGCCATTAAAACCAGGAGAAACAAATATCCAGTATTATGTCACTAATGGTGAGCTGTTTACAATACTTTCTGAAACTCTCATAAGAACAGACCATGGAGAAAGAACACGAATGCTTGAAGAATTGCAAGTTAGATACAAAAATATTACTTATGAAGTTGTAATGTTGTATTTAAATTTGTGTAAACAATGTCAAATGAAACATAGTGCGCCTAAAAAAGGTATTGTGGAAAGGTATGTGGAAAGAGGTTAAAATAATGCACAGAAAGCTTCATCACAATCAAACACAAGGCTCAGTTGAAAGAGCCAATCAGGACATACAAAATATGTTAACTGCTTGGATGCAAGACAATGATTCATACACGTGGTCAGAAGATTTGCCGTTCGTCCAATTCGCCAAAAACACAACTTATCACAAAGGAATACGCCAGAGTCCTTATGAAGCCCTGTTTGGCGTTAAACCAAATAGGGGTATAATATCGTCATCACTCCCTTGCGGGCAAAGTTCAAACATTGAGACCGAAGAACAGCTAGAAGCTTATGTTGAAACAGACATGGATAATGAAAATACCATTGGAGCTGATCCGCAGTCTGGCACGTCTTCATCTCAAGCACTGACTGACCCGCAACCTGACACGTCTTCATCTCAAACACTGACTGATCCGCCACTTAGCACATCTTCATCTCAAGCACTGACTGATCCGCCACCTAACACATCTTCATCTCAAGCACTGACTGAACAACACGATCTAATTTCTTTAAAAAGAGTAGCTGTAAAAGAGAATCTTCTACTTCAAGCAACAAAAATGTTGCGAACCTCAAAAAAAAGTTTACTCCTGCCAAATTGGTGATACCGTAAGAATTCAAGTCCCTGATATCGTACAGACCCTCGAAATGTGTTAGCGGTTGCTGTTGGAATAGAGGATTCAGACTTTCATAGATTAGCTAACAAAAATGGTACTTTGAAGAAGCTTTTCACCCGTAATCAGCTCGTAATTTGTAAAGAAAAGTTACTTTCCATGGACGAAGTTTCAACAAAAGAAATGTCGCAGAGAGAAGCCGCTTCTGCTAATTCAAAAAGTGGAGGGCAAGGCTATACACGTTGTAACTGCATAAGGAAGTGTTCTACGACTAAATGCAGCTGTGAAAGCAAGGAACTTTTGTGCAATTCGAAGTGCCACGGTAGTTCAAGTTGTTGCAATAAATAAGATATTGTTCTTATTTTTTATATTTCATTTTATATTTTTATGTTCCACTGTTTGTTTTGAGTTCAACAAAGTCCTCTTCCCATATTATTTTAATAAATAAAGACCTAGGATTTTTTTTTGTTTTTATTTCAAAAAAAAATTCCTCTTAACATACACCATAAGTGCATCCTGAATGTCGGCAATCGCCGGTGTAAGTTAGAAATAATAAAATTTCAACAATATTTCGGACATACGTCAAGCAACGTTGAGAATGTTGACATTCACCGGCGTATCTCGACATTCGCCAAATTTCGGTCTTTCACGGTAACATATATACTGTTATGAATGATTTTTATTATTTCATTTCAATTACCTACATTGCTCTTATTATTATTACTAATAGTATACACTTGTGTTATTTATATGATGCGACATAGGGATTCCTCTACAAAACTGTCAAACGCAAGCTAACTTCTTCACCAAATAGCGTTCATAAAAAATATTAACAGATTTGGAAAGGTCGTTGAAAAATAAGTTCAAAAGCAGTTTTAGTTTTCTTAAATTCGCTCTGGTTTAATAAGAAAATCTATGATTATGTCTGGCTATCTCCTAAGCGGTTGAAAGTATCCGAAAGTGTTATGAATATGGAGTTCGACATTTTTAAACATAACTATTCAGTTTTTGAATGCACCAGTGCGAATTTAAGAAAATTAGAAGTGTATTTGAACTTATTTTTCAACGAACTTTCCAAATTTGTCGTTATTTTTTATAAACGTTATTTGGTAGAAAAATTAGCTCGCGTTTGACAGTTTCGTATAGGAACACAGTGTATACTAGAACTGAATATCTGGAAGAACGAAATATAGATATATAACGAAGAACTTCAGTCGGAATTTCCTGATTACAAGGGATTACAAGTTTCGCAATTTAGGACCCACGGAGTAGTGTATATGTGCTGAATACTATAACTTTGATTTAATTTCCGTTTAGTTGCTTACATAAAACAAAATAATGGAATAAGGCGGAAGTTCGTGGCAAATGTCGGTATTATATTTACTGAGGTTTAAACAAATATAGAAGCTGCAAATCAACCAAAATAAAAGTAATGATGTCGGACAATATCTTTCGAAAAATAAGGGAACCTTGAGTAGACTAGACAGTTTTTTAATTGAAACAAAATTAAAATATAGAATGAAGAAAGATATGGAGATGAAATTAAAAAAAATACCAATAGCTAAACTGGATCAAACATTGATCAATGTATATTATGGAAGCTCGTGTAAAAGTGACGTCTTAATCCGACTTCACGACGCAATATTCGTAACGAAAATTACAGCGTAATTCTGGAGGTTTCGGGTTTTATCCTGTGGCGCATGTAACTCATTCTTGACGTTTCAATTACACCCTTAACCCAAAAATAAAATATATAAGAACGATTCCGCTATTAAGACCCTTTTGTCAATCTTTATGGCGTGTTCTTTTACAACTCGTTAAAATTAATACCACTCTCAATTAAAGTTTACTTTAACAGTCGATTGGTTCAATAACCCTCGTTAAATCGATTCCAGATGCTATGTTAAAAGAGAACAAAAACGACCGCGTTCGGTTCAGTTCATGACTTGCACCAATACAACAAGTTTCATGTCACCGGAAGAACAAAAAGTTCTTTGGAAAATGTACAATTTATGCATTACTTTGGGTAGCCCATTAGTCCGGTCAGAAACACACTAATAAATCTCAATAAATCACATAAATTTGTTTGTCATTCATTCGTTTGGGTTGTGCTCAAAAACCAAAGCACACGAATTGAATATTTTTACCAGCTCCCACGTTATCCAGAAGATTCGTGTCTTGTATATAGGCCACTAGTTTGAATAGAGGAATTTTCAGTAGTTGTAATAGTTGTATTATTTTCTCTCTAAAGTGCTTCAGTTTGAGTCCTTGTAAGTTCTTACAGAAGCAGAGTAGGTCGTTCATCACAAAGTTTACATTTCCTGCACATAAGCCAGGTCGGTAACTATCTTCAAATCTCTCTTATCCAGTATAAATAGTCTGGTTGAGAGTTCCTTGTATTTCTTGTTCAGTAAACTCATTGTTGGGGGTGTCTTCATGTCAACCTCCACTTTAATTGGTGTTCCTCATGTAGCCAGTTTGTATGTTTCCAAAGGAGATAGATTTCCCTTCAAATAACTGTTGATACTCAGCATGAAGAAGATTCAACAGTAGTAACAGCTGT
The DNA here is from genome assembly GCA_910591695.1 of Galerucella pusilla. Taxonomy (NCBI): domain Eukaryota; kingdom Metazoa; phylum Arthropoda; class Insecta; order Coleoptera; family Chrysomelidae; genus Galerucella; species Galerucella pusilla. The sequence continues at coordinate 310,286 of CAJUYI010000121.1, forward strand.
TTGATTCTTGAAATATTTCCACTTTACCTATTACCTCAGATCTTCGTTTCTAATCACTTTCAATTCTATGGCAACGACCGCAACAACATTCTATGCACTGATAAACGTGACTGCAGCAAACTGGAAGTTGGACATGTCTTTATTCCAAGTCTAGTACTCATTAATTTCTAAAACCCCTTTCAGCAGCAAAATCTAAGTTTAAGGCAAAGCCAAGAATGTGAGAAGGCAAGCTAGGAAAACACTGAATACAACTTACACTATCACTACACTAACAGCTCCACCTCTGGTCTCTGAAGAGCATAAGATACTGAAAAGTGTTGGTATAGAGGTTCCAAATTTGTGGAATCAATTAAAATCTGAAAAGTTGGTACGATATTTTTGACTCCAAGCCGATTTTCTCTTTGACTTTCCTATAATATAAAGGTGCGTTAGTTTATTCAATCCTTACAACCCAGATTTCTCAACTATAACAACAGTGCACATCTAGAAATTTCAGTTCTAGTATAAAACTTCCTATCGACCGAACTAATGGTAATGAAACTTCTCTTTGAGAAACGTATATTTTATATAACACTTTAGATGGTCTTTATATATCGACGTTTTGTGGTTCTAAAGCTTTCAAAGGTTGCCATTTGCTTTGATGGCGCAAATACACATCGCCATTCATAAGTACGTTTCGATTCGAAGGGCGGTTAAAGAACGGAACTTTTAACTCAACGATTCTATTTATAATTAAAATTAATGTGAGTAATACGGATATTGAGGAATATCTACTTTCAACAAAAAAAGGTAGAACGTGTCGCGGGACACACGGTAGGAACTGTAGTTCCTTTTAAGCAAAAATTTTATGAATCAATAAATAAATACACATATTAATATAAAAATTTATTTTACTCTGGATGAAACTTCATTTAACAAAAATATACAGTAGTATTAATTATAAATTAAAATAAAAATCTTATCGTTAAGTTGATTGGCACAATAACTATTTATGATACAAGTGCGTGAAGTTATACTTTTGCGCACGAGTTGCGAAAATGCGAAATTACCAAAATATTATATGAAATAATCCCTACAAATTAACAACAAATACTTAAAACAGAATAAAATGGGTATCTAAGGGGACCTCAGATTTTATAAAATTATGTAATAGATCTGACGTTATAGATATACAATTTGCATATTCCTCGGTGGTCGAGTAGTAAGCAAACCAGACTCTCACGCGGTAGACCTGGGTTCGATTCCCGTGAAGAAGTTTTTTTTTTAATTGTTAATTTTATTTTTAAATAATTATTCTGCTTGATATTAATAACGACAACAAGTAGACGTTTGAAATATTTAGCAGAATATTCATTATTATAGATGGTACGGTACCCTTCATGAGGGAGTCCGACTGGCAACATCTACATATAACAGCATCGTATATTTAAAAAGGGAAACCGTAGGTAGCATTATACAAATTGGACATTCAAGAACTGTACGTTTACCACAAAAAAATTAGTGGAAACATAAAATGTTAAATTAAATGTTTAATTTGAAATTATATTACGGTTTATAGAAATTTTTATTTTCTAGATTTTTTCTTAAACGGGTCGTAGATAACGCTGTTCGACTCGTGTGGATTGTCCATATCGCACTTGATCGATTAAACTCAAAATTCGTCCGCGTGCGATATGGCCATCATATCCACACTAGTTGCACAAACTACTATTTCTATCAAAATATGCCCTTTTACATTTAAAAACAAGCTGCCAAATGTCAAATCAATTTATCCATCCATTTTAAAGTTATCGAGTTAAAACATTCAAGTTTTCAAAGTTTCAACATCCTGTATTTCGAAAAGTAAATGTGCTAGACCCCTTAATCCTTATATTATTTTGTCCAATTTTACGAGAGGAATCTCCATGCAAACGTTGTAATTACCCTTAAAGTTCGAGATGCTGACACCATTTTTTGCGCGATCGTATTGAAACTAAATTCCGAATAAAATAATTTAAATTTCTTCGAAATGAACGAAATGTCAAGAGTGACATTTATACTTCTCGATCAGTTTAAATTATATTTTGCATTTTGCTGGAATTTTCGACTTTTCGACGTCTGAACGTCTGAACGGTAAGTAAATCACTTACCGACGTGTTAAACTTAAAAACCAGTAAACACAACCTACCGTCCTGACAACCATTGCTGTGAATAAACAAAAAAGTTCAATCGCGCAAAAAAAATTATGGAAATAATAGTAAAAATGTATCCGAACAAATTCAAGTAGATCACCAGCACTGCGAAACCAGCTTTGCATAGAATTTTAATGTAGCAGCGGTGGTTCAGTGGTAGAATCCTCGCCTTCCACGCGGGCGGACCGGGTTCGATTGCCGGCAGAAGCATATGAATCGCTGCTTCGTAAACGAGAGAGAGACTTAGGAGAGAGCACACGCACGCCAGTAAGGCACATAACGAAGCAACGTAACATAACGTAACGTAACGGTCAGATCTTTTGCGTCGCGACCCCCGGTCGCTCAAACCTAACCTGACGTAAAGAACTGAAGTTCCAATGATAATAATACATATTGCTCCTAATCAGTGGATGTTTCATTAAAAAAATTGTATTATTTACTGTACTAGCTAAACTAGGGACCTTCTTGGAGCATGCTAGAGTAACGGCGAGTTTGAGGTGGATTTGGCTGATAGGCATTCCCTTGGAAATAAGTCCAACACTGTAGATACTGGTTAGACCCATTCAAACATGAATTTCCTACCTCGGTCCGAAAAAAAAAACTGAACTAGCAAAAAGGAGGACTGAAATAATCTCTCGGGAGCCTTTACGGAGTCATGTAATATTGGAAGAAATAGGCAAAGCTGAAAAAGGGGACGCACTGACCATTGTAAAGATCTAGTAGGACTTGAACAATCAAAGATTTTTCTAGGAGACTACAACCTGTTGAGATCAAATGAATGCATAAGTCAAAGTGAAGCTGAAGCTGCAAAGATTTTGTGGCATGGAAGAAGAAACCTCCATTCACATACTTGCGAATTGCACAGCAATTCAGAATCCTAGAACACAGCACCTGAGAGATTACTGGATAGAAGAGGAAAATTTACCAAAGTTGTACCTCCAAATTCCTCCTGGAAATAGGACTAAAGTAGAAGGGGACGCAACATTCACCATTCGCGCAATTGTATGTTTTATTGTAATCTGATAAGAGGTACGACAGCGCGTAAACAAACATATAAAATTATTTTCACATAATAGTTATATATCTACCAAGGCAATAAAGTGATTCTTTGTCTGAAATTGACACGAGCAAAGCGAGGCGAATAACAGGCAAGTCCGATGAAGACACTTTACTGACGTGGTGCATACAAAATTTTATCGCCAACTGCTCAGAATTCAGAATATAAAAAGCTGAGGTATTTTTCATTGCATTTTATTATGATAAAATAAACAGCAAATATAAATCAAATCTACTGATTATTTGTTATATTTAAATTGAAGGTACATCCCGAAGCATTATAAAAGTTAATTCCTGAAGTCAAAGGAGTTCCAACAATAATTTGTTTTAAATAAATCGCAAGAAAACTATTATCGAGCCGTAATAGAGAGAAGCGTGACACTGACAGATGTTGATTTTCGAGTAATGTCAAAGTCAAAATACTTTACCTACTACCAATATGTAATATCAAACATTACGATACTGATATGAGTTTCATAATGAGATAATTTACCGCACTAGTGCGGTAAAGTAAAATTAATTGGAATGAACGGACTATTTTTGAACTGCATCAGTCTTCGAATCGCTTATATTCTTTTTCGTATCTATTGCGGGATTTAGCAGGTACTAGGGTTTGTATTGCTTTATTTGCAGCAAGTTCTGTATCAGAATCCACACTTTCATAGTTGGAGCTCTTGTCGATACAATTATACTAAACTGAAGTGAACGCGTCAAAATTGACAGTTCTCAAAATAAATCAACCATGAGCGCAACGCTTGCTTGTTACATGATTCTAATATCAATAATTTCAGGAATATTGACTAATTTTGAGTAATTTTGGTAATTTTGAGTAAATAATTAACATTATTGGTAGTAGGTGAAATAATGTACTATATTCGTATCGTAAATTCATATTACGATATTGAATTTTCAGACAAATTCCCCATCGCATTTCGTAATATGAATCTTTACGACACTTATATCGTAAATATCTATTACCTGCCGCATTTTACTTTACTTTCCACTAAAGGAAGGTAAACTGATTGTTTACTTCCGGAAATCAATCTGGTTATTGACGGCTTGACTGACAGTTGGCGATAAAAAAAATTAATACTTATAATGTATGGTCACAAAATATCCATCTATGCAATTCATGCTGTTGTCTATACACTACGGAATTGATTTACCCCTCTATGCAAATACAAATCAACCTTCGTTAACACATTAACTGAGGTTTGATTCTACCAACTCGGCGGAACGAATGTCTTTGAGCCACATATTATTCATTGTACTCAAATACATACCACCAACGACGTGTTCATTGGAATACAGCCATTTGTTACTGAGCAATCTAATTATTCAAGATCGTGGATCGTGGTAACAAAAAGGTCGGTTTCGAATACGGAACATCGTTAACCAATTAAAATTATCAATACTCTGGATTCAGTCCGGCAACTTGGAAAGTTATAACGTGAAAGTCACTCGTATTCGAAAGTTTTAGAGATTTTAATCAGTTAGTACTGCAGCCTGGAACTTGATGCATTCTTGGTGAATTTTAAGCATCAATATTTTGAATGTCGAAACTGACTTTAGTGGGTAATTACATAGTAGCATGTGATTATAGAACTATCATCATCTGATTGATAGTCTGTTTCTATAATACTCTATTTCAGCTAATTAAAATTGTACCAAATAGGTCAGATGACACAGGAATTGTATTCTCAACTTTATAGTAATTTTCAATCATTAAAATTGAAAAAAATCTTTATAAATGTATCTAAAAACAGTATTCAAATATTTTTCCAGACTAGAAGTACATAATTGCTTAATACAGACTGGGTATATAGACGGACTTAATCCGCAGTAACAGTAGGAGAGGAAATGGGATAATAAAATGACTAGTTCTGATGCAATAATCCTTTGTCATTCCAAGCTTATCAATTGGTGGCAACGTAGCTGGCAGCATTACACTGCAAAAAAATATAGATCGGTATAATGAAAACTCAACCAGTGTTAAAAATGACAAGTCAAATTGTGATGAGTTTTTATTGGGCTTGAATCTGATTCTACATACTTTATCTTTTAGAACCATTTGGATGCTTGGATATAAAAATGCAGAGTTAAGTAGCGGTTGATTCTCGGTCCAACGTGAACAAATATTATGCTGGGCTTAGACTTTGAGAGCAACTGCTATGAACAAATAAAAAGTAAGGAAAATAGAAAGGAGGGTGTTCTGTTGATGGAATATTAGACAGTGGACAAGGATACCAAGGTTTCCAAAATAAAAAGTAACAAAAACATTGAATAGGTCTTAGAACATAAAACAGACAGGAAGGAGCATTTACCAAATAAGTTTGCGTCCAAATAGGAGGTTGCAAATGGCGAATAGTCGTTTCCGTTTTGACAGTGGCGTACTGTTTGTATAGGGTATGGGATAATATGTGAAATTTTAAAATTGTAGCTCATTGACATGTATTAAATATAAAGCTATATGCTGTCCTATATCCTATACAAACAATATTGACTAGGAGCAATGAAAATACGAATACCTATAGAATAATACTTCTGATAATACTTTCGTTTAAACTTATTTTCACCAAAAAAACTACATAAACAAGGCATGTTCTTTTATTCACCGGTAGATCTACCAATCGACCAACTGAGTTTTTATATTAATTGGTGAATTGTAGATTGAAGAAATGAAGCGTTCATTTATTACTGTTGCATCAACAAAAATTGCAAACCACTCCACCGTTGTATCGAGGTGGTGGATAACTTTGGTGGTTCACAAAATGACTTCCTAACCTCAAAAAACAAACGATTTTTTGAAGCAGTCAAAGAAATGGACGAATTAATAGAAATAAATTTAAAATGTGGTAACAAGGTATTGACGGCCCAATGAACAGTGTCAGAAATTGAAAAAATTCCAAGTGGAACTATCAGATGAACTGCTACTAACAACAATCAATTTAGAAATAGATTGTCAGTGGTCAGATGATTTAAATAACAACTGCGTTTTTTTATGTGCCACTGATGACTCCAACATGTCGTTGCAGCGTAGACTGACGTCATTCAACCAATGGTGAATAAATGATGTAAAAAAACGTGCCTATAATCCACGTCAGTTGTTGCAAATGGCGACTTCCGTCGCATTTTCTTATACAGCTAATGAGTGACAAGACTCCTTCCTGTCTGTTTTATGTTCTAAGGAGTAGGCAGATGTCTACGTAAGAGTCAGCGATTGGCACCTTAGCAACAAGGCACGTTTTTTTATTCACTGGTAGATCCACCAATCAATCAACTGCGTTTTTATATTTATTGGTGGATTGTAGATTGAAGAAATGACGCGTTCATTTATTACTGTTGCATCATCCAAAATTGCATATCACTTCACCGTTGTATCTAGGTGGTGGATAAATTTGGTGGTTTACAAAATGACAGTTTAACCTAAAAAAAAAACTAACGATTTTTTGAAGCGGTCAAAGAAATGGACGAATAAATATAAATAAATTTAAAATGTGGTAACAACGATTAAACCTTATTCGATATTTGATTTTAATGTATCTTGAAACAAGACCCAACGACACGTAAATCTGGCATGGCTTAGAGAAAAATAAAAAGAGTCTCCCTTCGTTAAGTAAGCACACCTTACCCTAACAACGTTGACTACGTTTTCAGCGACACACGAAACGTTACGTGCTCGAACAACATTTATTTGGAAAAAATTTAGGATTGTGTTTTACATGCTCCTCTGAGTAGCTTGAGTGGCGAGCTCTTTTGCGTTGAGAATATTTATCCACCTGAATGTACACGCTTACAGCTCAATATCTTCTTTATATCTATGAAATATAATAGCGTTAGACAGGAGAATATTCAATTGATTCCAACATAAATGTTATTACCAAAATTTCCACCAAAATTATATTACTACTTTTGCATGTGCTGCCCTGTATTACCTACCAACATGATAATAAAAGTAGTATAAATGTTAGTTTGTGGAAGATACGCGAAAGCCAAAAGCCTCCTTAATGAAAAATAATAAACTAAATGAGAGGTAAAAGCAAACCGAAAAGATGATAATACCTCCTAAAATTAGAAATTACTGCGGCTTTTAGATATGACAGAAGCAATTCAAGTCCCAAAGCCAATTGTAGTGGGAACTAGATAAATAAAAATTCACGCAATAGCAATAATTCTAACCGCTATGGAGTACAAAGCTTGAAAACCGGAATCCCAACATTAAGGTAAATAATAGGAATTCCGCAAAATTAATTTTGCCGTTTTGGGGAGATTATAATTGCTATTCCTCTAAAGGGCATTATTGTGGTTCAGAGATTGTTTTTGACATTAGGCATGTCTCCAACTGGATAACAGTGGTACATAGTTTTAGAGTTTGTTTTAGAAAAAATTATATTTGCTTTACAAAACTCCATCATTGTGTCTTCACCCAAAGACATCAATTTTGATAAATGCTTATTACACAGAAAAGTCCCACATTAAAAATATACATTTTATGCGAAGGTGGGTTAGTGGGTTAAATGGCAAGACCAGGAGTAAAGGTAGTCGCATTGCCGATTCTTTAGCAAGGGAAGCGGCTGGACTAAAAAACTTCATATAGTGGTAACTTCTCAAGGTCATTAAGTGTCATTAGCGATTCAACTCCTCCGTCTCGGACATTGCTAGGTGACAAAGCAGTCGACAGCCTCCATTACAAAAAATATTGACTAATCTCTCCATATTTGCAACAAATTAAACGTCAATATCATCTTGAATGATGCAAAATTCATAATTATAAGCTTGTAAAAATAATCATATATGGATAAATTGAAGCTTTATAATTACAAATTTTTTATGGAGTGTAAAAATAAAATTAATTACTGTGTTAGTATACTAGCAAATTATTAATAAACTCAAAATAAATCAACTTTATGCCACATACATAACGTTAATACGATAGCCGAGCGGACGTTAATTACTTTATGATTCAATTTCTAAATTAAATCGTCGTTGACGTAAGAACTGCCTCCAGTTTATTCCAGCACACAATAATTTTGTAGTATATTCAAGTGCATTTTCTATATTTTAATTAAATTCACTGGTATTTTTGTAACTGTTTTCTAAATAGCTTGTGAAATTATTGCATTTGTACAATAAAACCTCTTAAAAGCAGACAGCTAAGGGAAATTTTTTTCCTCCGTTATACAGAAGGACCTCTATTAGGCCAGCCGCAATATGAGACGCAGCTTGGTGAGGTGACGCAGCGTGAGTCACGGCAAGTTTTTGTGAACCTAATAAAGAATATAACGTGCGCATATTCCTTCGCAGTTTTGGTGCAAAGTGACCCTGCGGAACGCAGTGTAGTTGCCGCAGTTTTTTTCGGAAGATCACGGCTCACGGTGTATTTTGAAAACCATGGAAGAAAAATTAATCGAAGCTGTGCGGATTCGACAAGTTTTGTACGATGCAAAATAATTGGTGAACTTTTCATCACTAAATTCTTGAGTTAAGGCAAATTCTTCATAAGTTCTTCTTTTTTTTTCATGTACAAGCTTCTCACTGACTTTTTATTAGTCATCTGGGAGATAAAGGATATCATTTCGGACTCGAACTCGTCTTCTGAATCAGATTCAGAACTGAATAGAGAATCAATCAGTGCAATAGCAGTTGTCATGTTTCAGAACTGTCCAAGCTTCAACGTGGAAACTACAATCGTATTTTTTGTACGGTCTCGCCGTGACTAGCTACACTCTGCCGTGACTAGCTACACTCTGCGTTTTATTTTGCGCCAAACCCGCGCTAGCAGTTCTCTCCAGCCATGAACTCGCCGTGATTCACGCTGCGTCACCTCACCAAGCTGCGTCTCATTTTGCGGCTGGCCTTAAGAGGATATAGAGGTGTCAGTTCTACGGGTGTCCAAAAATAGAGGTTTTCTGTGCCATGTATTTATTTAATTTGCTATAAATCTTTCTGATACTATAAGTTGGCAGGGGTAGTACAGCACCCTCCTCTCAGTACGTCAACCAGCTTACGGTTTTAACAACCTCAAGAGAAATATTTCTCATCGTGGCTGTTGTTATACCATGCTCTACAGTCCCATCTTCTTCCTTCTCAAATTTGACCATAGTTTTATCACGTTTAGAGCTCATTATCAATTTCCTGGTACATTCTGTTCGACTAAATCGATTTATTCATGTATTAATTTCGAGCTGTTATTCAGTTAGTGTGAAATCATTATAGCACGCGTAGAATTTAGCCAGTATACAGGACTAATTTATATCTCAATTAATTCACAATTACCGGTTAAAACCCACAAAGTGCATAGAGCAAGCCAAACCTAAAATCTAAAACTCCCACCGTTCCACGCCACTTATCTGGGATATCGTTGGTCAGTTTCATTCATAACATAGAATGCTTATGAAATCACATACATTGCTTCTGTGTTCACTGTGGTTTGATACCCACTGAAAATTTAATGCAATGCAAAATTCATCAACGAATTATATTTATAGGCCAGTCCGAACTTTCCAAGACTCATAAATATACACTCAGGTGCAAAAAAAAACGGGCCCCCTATTTTTTTCTCAAAATCGGCTATATTTGTTTATTATTTTGGCTTTTGGT
>CAJUYI010000122.1:0-45112 GCA_910591695.1 Galerucella pusilla
ACAACGGTAGCTGGAATGCTACCGAAACGTCGAAATAAAAAATAAAACATATTATTGTGGTTTGATTCCCGAAAAATAAGAGAAAAAATAATAAGTAATGCCACAAGGAACTTACAGAAGATAAATAAACTATAATATTAATAAGACAAAACACAATACACCAACCCGTGGCAAACACAAAAACAAAATTGTCAGCTTCTTCGTTGGATGTTTTGGCCTCGGCCGTAGCCGTAGCAGCAATTGGCCAGCCATTCTGACAAATACTGCCAACATAACTTCAGACCTTATGACGTCACTTGCCCCAAGGTCAAACGAGTGTTCAAATTACCCTAATATTTGTTCAACTTTTTATTAAGCTTTGTGACATTTATATTCGAAACAAAGCTGCACAAAGTGAAAAATTATCAGGAAGCTTTCAAATAAACATATTTTTCGAGATTTAAGCATCTATTGAAAAGGCCCATTGTTGTAGTTGAAAATCCTATATGTACAATTAAAACACAACCTTTCACATCAATCTACTCTTTCGGATTATACCCACCTTTTTAGGAATATCCATCAAACTTATAAATTATCAATTATATCAAACCTGTTTAATAAGGTGAATGTAACTGTATCCAGCTGCCTGACTTCGCTTATACCCCGATAATGATATAAACTATTTGGATATGGTTTTCAATATTCCTTATTTATGTTTTTAAAATTATTATCCCATGGGAATATCGATTCGATATGCTGATACTGAAATATAATACACGTGGTTGGATGTACAATAAATTATTCACTTTTGATTGTCAACACCTACGTAGTGACTTCCTAGGTCGTAGTGTTGTGGGCGATATTGTTGACAAATACCTATTAAATGGTTATCTACCAGGACAGTCGCTTCGGTTATAATGTTGGTTTGGTTGATGGTAGGATTTATTTAAGATTGAATATCAAATCCGTAATAGAGAAAAATATCTTTTTTCTAATTTTGACATTTTGACACTTATGGTCGTGTGCACCAATAGAAGCATAAGCTCAGAATAGCTATGGCGAGTTTAAAATTTAAGGATCGCATTTTATTAAATAAATGAGGCTTGTTACATTAATTGTTTCAAAACAAAACATTAAAAACTTGAAAACCACTTTGGTTAAAAGTACGACAAAATTAGGTTAAAAGGGATTTCCATCACTCAACTATTTCGAATTCGTCAGCGCCTTCAGTTTCAGGGTTTTCATTATATGAGCATTGTGAAGAAGAAAAAAATTCATGATGTTCAGGAGGCACATAAGGTAGTAATGATTTGACATTATCTAGTTTCTTTTTTGATATTTTTATTGGTTCCAAGTATTTTGGGCGTAATTCAGGAAGCAATGTCTGGGTGGGAAGTTCTTTTTTAGTGATAGAGACTGTTTTGTAGTTGTCATTGACGGCATATTTCACGTAAATTACTTTACTGTTATCAGGTTTGAAATGAAAGGAAAATGCACTACAGAAATTAAATTTTTGATGTTAGTTAGGATGGATTGAAAATTCAGAAAATCACTTTGATTCATAATAGTCAAGTTAAAGGGCTGTTTTATATTCGATTCTCTTATAACTTGGTGCCAATCACTTGGGCAGTAGATAAGTGGGACATACTTTTTGTGGCGCTTTTCGATGAGAGCAAAATCTCTGTCTACATTCTACATTCTCTTGTCTCCACCTGCTTTTGGTAGTTCGTTTGGGGGAATTAGGTTTAGGTCTTTTTGTCGTAGTTGGGCCCTCACTATCTTCACTTGCCATATCATTTACATCAGACTCCTAGAATATAAATGCAATAGTATAACAAGCTACTAATTTTTCACATTAGAATGCTCAAGTGCAAAACTGTGACAAGCCACATTATTTAAAAAAAAGCTCACTTTCTGATTATTAGGTTGATTTTCATTGTCACTAGGACCATAATCCTTATCGAGATCACTGTCATCTGGGTGATTCAACATCATCACTAAAACTGCTCATTTCTTAACTTTATAGCAAAACACTACAGCACGAACTAATCGGTATCCGCCATTTTCTGTGGCTTGTTATTATTTAACACAAATAGTCTCTGAAAAGTAGAGAGTTGCAACAACATGATTTCTGAATTGTGACGGCATTTATTGACAAATAGCTAAGATCTCTGTCAAGTGGCTTGTTATATTATTATTACATAGTAAAATAGATTTTGAAAAATGTGTGGCTTGTTATTGTTTCACATTAAGACCTTCAGTTGCTCATGGTGCAAAACAAAACTTTCTCAAAGCGCCACTTAAATTTAAGTCTACTTAAATATCAATTGGTGCAAACGGCCATTAATAAAACTCGTTGACGTTATGAAACTTCTTACTTTTCGTAATAGTCCAGGAACTGAACACCTTAAAATATCGGAAGCTCCTGAAAAGTCGCTGAAGACTTCACTTTGAGCTGAATTTGTAGGTCACGGCAGGTGTTTTTAAACGAGAAAAAACTTGAAAGGAAAGTGGCCCCCTAAACCCTGGAAAACGGTATCTCGCTAATATCTGGCTAAATATGCGAATTAGAGAATTTTTCTTCAGATAAAAAATGAAGATCGCCTTATTATCTACAAAAATGGTCCTAATCATTTTTCTTCGAGAATTCGATAGTTATCGAGATAATGAGACCTAAAAATCTCCTCATTTCAGCAGCTGCTCTGCCTCTAGAAATTCTGCTGTCTATGCATTAACTTGTAAGCGGAAGGACGAATTGTTCCATAACTCGGCAAAAAATTGACATTTTTCGATGATTCAAAGTTCATCACAATGGAAAGACCCGTAGCTATCATTCCATGTGACTTGCAGCTCGTTCGTACTAGAGAAAAATATTTAAAAAAGAGGTCAAAGTTTTTTTCCACAAGATTTTGAGACTACTAATTTTTTTCCCATACTCATGCTTAGTTTCAAAATTATTCATTCTTCTTTCGTATCTGCAGTATTTGTTAACATTTCATTGTAGATCCATGTATCCTGGAAATGTTTTTTACCTTGTTCCAAAAAGCCATCGTATGCCCATAATATAGATATTTTCACAAATAAATCAACCCTTCATACAAATTTATAAAATATTATTTGGATTGACGAGAGGTTTATGAAAAGATTCAAAATATTTTACAAAACTCGAATAGCGAAATGTACGTGGTTAACTAACAAAATATAAACCTGAAATTATATTCACATAAAATAATCCGCCTCAGTTCAAGCAGCTATTATTATAATATCGAATTGATCATTTGTTGCTATTCACTGTTTGAATAAATTTATTTTAACATTTCAAATAGAGTGCCAAAAATTTTCTATTTGCGGTTTTTAGTTTTAACATAATTACCTATCGTTGCAATTCAACAAAATCAATAATTATATAAAATGAAAATTCATATAAATTAATTCTGAACTTTATTACGTCTAGCAATATTTTTGCTTGAAATAATACTATATATACATTGTAACTTTAAATATATAGCGTGTTTCTAAATTCATGTGAACAAATTTAGGAGGTGTTTGTATAAAATTTTGATATGTCTTTCCTAATGCATAACCTCCCCAACTCCTCCTTCCAAGATATCATCGCTAAAAGGTGCTGAGTGAAATTGGTCCTCCCTCAAAATAAATATCTGGCCAAAAAGGAAACCTTTTTTATCTTGGTTACATTCACATGTTTTAATGTGTACCTACTAATGTTAGGTAATGATTTATCTATTTTTTTTCTACACCTGTACTTCAATATCGACTATAATAATACACTTATATGCTCATAATCTGCCATTATAATACAGATTTTCAAGCAATATTATAAACAAAAACGATGGACACGTCGATTTATCTTTTTAAATAAAAAAAATGATACAGTTACCAATACCAACTTTCTTATTTTGAATGCATGAATTTTTTGGATTTTTCAGAGAATTCTAGACATTAATCATGTATACCAATCTTCAACTGCTCAACGGAAATATTAAGTGTTTTCAGATTTACTAGAAAAATTACCATTAATAAAAGAAAATTATTATTTTATTTCACAAATTCGCTACATTACACTAAAAATATTATAAGTAATACAGATTACTTCTTAATAATGTAAAAAAAAACATTAATTTCAATGTAGGAAATTTTCAAAATGCTAGCCGCGAACGTTTTGGCAACATACTATAATCTGTCATCTAACGTTACTCAACATCTCAGGCGTGACTGATCTAATCGCAAGCATGAATCGTATTTTTTAGTCATCTAAGCTAAGGAGTTTAGTTTGGTATACTATTCTTTTGACATATCTCCACAAAAATTAGTCTAATGGCGTCAGATCAGGAGATCGTGCAGGCCATTCTATCGATACACCGATTTGGAAAAATTTGGTTCAGGTACTGCCGAACATTGATTTGGTAATGGCGAGGGGTGCCAAAAATATGACAGTATTTCGCAAATAGTGTAATTTCGCAGGATTTCGCGTGATTGCGCATCATGATTTCGCGTGATTGTGCATGATTTCGCGTGATTTCCCGTGTTTCGCGCGACTTAAGTACCGGAAAATTTCACTATTTTGCTAATTATTGTGCATGATTGCGCAAGATTTCGCATGATTTCACGGGATTGCGCAAGAATTCCCATGATTTCGCTTGATTTCGCGTGATTTCCCGTGTTTCGCGCGATTTCCCGTGATTTCGCGTGATTTCCCGTGATTTCGCAAATGTGTGACAGGGTGGTTCACCCCTCGGGTAATGGTAATGCTCCATCTTGATGAAACCATTTTGTATTGGCAGGAACTTGGGGATTTGCTGGATCAGGATATAAGTTTGTCAAAGTTGGCTGCCTGATCCGAATTTTTATACAACGCACTGTTTTCGAAGAACAGCTTTATTAGTATCAGTATTAGTTGATGCCGGAGGTGATACTTCTGCATTGAAACGTCATGGTGGCTGGAAATCCAATTCAGAGGCGGACGACTACATCGAAACTTCGGTTCAGAATAAAATCAGCATTTTCAATACAACTTGAACTCTATTGAGACTAGTATAATAATGAAATGTATGTGAATATTCCTTTTACTTCCAGATTGGTGAGACCTGGAATGATAAATAATCTTAATATTTCCAAGAAATCGGATTAATTATAATTATTTTGTTCAATCGAATGTTTATAGATTTCCATTGTCCATGGTAATCCCCGAGGTAATACATGGGCAAGGATTCGATGGCTTGGGAAGGAATTATTTTATTTTAAATGGACTGTATTTCTTTTTTCTTACTTCCCTCCTTTGCTTTCAGGTCCCTCGCAGAAAACCTTCGTTGTTATAAACTTTATTGTTGAAGTACGATGGGTAATTAAACGCTTTTTTCGGAATTTACGATTATATTGACAATTCGTATATAAAAATAACAATGACATCTCATCATAACAACGGTTGCTAAGTATATTATTTCTTTTTTTATATAGATATATAGAGAAACTTTTAGATGTTCAGTCATCAATAATAATTTACTCAGAAATAAATAATGTTATTAACGAAGAAAATGCACAATTTATTTAGCCAAGCAAGTCTGTTAAGAATTATCTTGAATTCTTAACAATACCATTAACGAACCATTGATTACAATTTTGAAGAAATTTTTTATAGAAATACGAGTATATTTTTTATATTTCTTCATTTTATCAGGTGTAGAAAAAATAGCGCATGCAACCCTCATGTAATGGTTATTAGGAGAGGAAGGAAAGGCTCTAGAAAATTATGTTTCTTATGGTACAGATATAATGATAATAATAATCTATTAAAAAAGATAAATTTTCAAATGGAGCACGATTATTTTATTTTTTCTTACTCTTTTCCACTGAATATACTTTATATGTTGCTCTTAATTATTTGTACACCGTTATATAACATATTTCATTACGAAAATGTTGTAGTCCAGTCTACAAGTTGAAAAACGTGAAAAATAGAGATAAAGCTCCTAAAAATATGAGCAATAGCTCATTGGATTCGGACTGACCTCTAGGATTTTACTGCACGTAAAAAATTGTAATTGTTATTAACAAAATAAGATGAAAAAAAAAGAAGTATTTAGGTTTTTGTTAATAACACGCAAACTATTAATATTTACGATATTTGGAAAAAAAGGTCCTTAAAGAGGAGGAAATTTCCGAAAAAAAAGTTCCAGCTCCCGGAAATCTACCTCTATTATTAATAGTTTTAAATTAACGCTGAAAATAGGGCTCCGCGCAGCGATTACGGCATGGGTGCTCTGCCGCTAAACACGGCGTACCACAGAAAATTATTTTTTTATAGTAACAAATATGAATTTAAAAATTTAAATAAATTATGGTATCATTCAGATACTTGAAAGAATTTATGTCCGTTGGAAAAAAATTTTTTAATCAATTTTTCAAAAAGTTATGCAATTGTTGATTAACGAATTTTTTTCCTATCACCGTTTTCATAAATGACGACATAAAAGTTTAAATAATAAACCTAAAAATTTTTGGCTCTGTGGAGCTCTTCTTATATATATATACTTAACAAGATACCGCGATAAAAGTTAAGTAATTATTTTGTTATTAATAATTTTTTAAAGTTAACAAAACATGAAAAGTCCAAGAAAAGTTATTGAAAAAATTTTTTCAAACGAATGTTATATTATCGCTGTTTTCGTATCCAACAATGGCAATAAGTATCATTGGAAAACATTTTTTTACATCATTTGTCAAGAAATTGTTTGTAAACAAATAGACAAGTTTAATATTTAAAGAAATTTTTTTTACCATTATGTTGTCTTGGAAAAATAATGATTTAAAAAAATTTTTTTATTGTTTACAACGGTTTTTTTTATATTTCGATGGTTTAAATAATTAGTTAAGGAATGATTTTCTCTTTAAAAATCATAATTGGCATTTTTTCATAGGTAAATGAAAAAAAAAATTTTATCAATAATTTTATTGTTTGTTAACTTGACAATTTGCTATATACAAATTCTAACTACCGTTATACTTTTTTTTCTTGAGCTAAAAAAATAACAAAAACAGCAATATACTTATATCAAAATACTAAAAAAAATGTTTTTCTATTTTTTATAACGCTTTTAAATATTACACGATACCATCTTATTTTGTTAATAACAATTGCAATTTTTTACGTGCAGTAAAATCCTCAAAACACATTTTTCTAGAGGTCATTCCGAATCCAATGAGCTAGGTATTGCTCATATTTTTAGGAGCTTTATCTCTATTTTTCACGTTTTTCAACTTGTAGACTGGACTATAGGCTGGAACTGACTCATGCAAACAAAAAAATGTAGAGGAATTTAGTTCAATCTCAACGATACAAAAACACATCTGCTTCTCCCATCTCTATATGGATAACATCAAAATAACGCGTCAAATTGGCTAAAAATTTGTTCAAGATCAACGGAAAATAAGATAAACCTTATGAAAAACATCAAAACTGCAATAAATCAACCAAAGATTTTCTTCTACTGAAATATATTTTAAAAACCACATTCTTTCTTGTTTTCGTCTTTCGTAGCTGTACTAAAGTGGTATATGCCTAACAGCTTTCTACTTTAAAATGATAAATATCGCTTAAAAATCAGAAATTTAAAATACATTTTATTGTGGAACGCTAGTTGTAGGTATATAATCAGGGAAGTGCTTTTCGATCTTGAAATGCAATAAGACTATAACAGCAATCCATTAAATTCCCATTTTCATTTTAGAGAAAAATAATAAAAATATTTCTTTGAATTCTACTTTATTGCGAATTTTATACAGACGTAACGGTTTCTCGAGGACAAAGTAAATTGAATGTCTATAACTAATTCATTTCGCTAACATAATATATCAGCAGCTGGGCTCGTTGATGTTCGTCGAAGATCGATTGGGTTTTAAATTGCTTTTTTTTAACGAACATTTTTTTGTATCGTAAATATAGATATGAGAGTTTAAATGTATTTACACAGCCATTTATACTGCAAATATCAATCACAAGACAAATAATAAAGAAAAAAGTGGGCCTTAAATGGGAAAATTCTAAAAAAAATCTTTTTTTGATCCGTTTAAAATTGAATTCAAGTAGGCCATTTTCATTTTCTATACTAATTTTATGATATAAGTACCTACCTAAGCACGCTTTTTTTCCAATTAATTGCAATAAAACCACGAGTAAATTACAGTAGGAGTAATGGGCGCTAAAACAAGCTATTGGGAGTAGGAGAGGTTTTTTTTGTGTGTGTTTGGGAGCTGTTCTGATGCCGGGAGCACTGCAGCCTGTTGGCTTATTGTACTCTACTCCCACATTTAGTCCACCCATCCAGTTATCCCCGTACCTTCGAGTAGACGATATAGGTCCATTGGATGTGTGCCAAATACTTCAGATGACTTCTCCGAAGATTGTTTGTCTCCTTGAGTCCAGTGCCTCACAGTCAGATAAGATACGTCACGGTCACGGTCCCCATGCCACAAAGTCTGCAGCTGAGGTCCCCGTTATATAACCCTCTTTCATGCAGGTGATATTTTACCGGGGTATAACCCGTTAAATAACCGGTAATAAAATGCTTAGCTTATTTCTACTGATATTCAGTAGTTCTTCGGCCCGTTTTAAACATGTGTCACCTATGAAGGTTTTACTGTGTACCTGCTTTGGAATGTTCCTCCACTGAAGTCTATGTTGGCTTTGTACCCATTTTTGTATTTGCCCTAGGACTACCTTCTTTGTGGTCCCAAGAGCTGGTTCTGGTCCAACATATGCTGTTGCTGAACCTCTTTTCGCGAGTTCATTTTCAGAAATACCGTTATGTCCCGGCACCCACACTAATCTTACTTTAATGTGGTCTGCTAGTTCGTCGGCTAGTTCATTCAGTTCTCTCTGACATTCTTCTACCAGTCTGAATGTTACCTTGCGGCTGTTTAAAGCTGCAAGGGCTGCCTGGCTAGTATGTTTATCCTATGAGTGTCGGTTCTATATTTGTTAATTCTGATACATTCTAGGATAGCATAAATCTCTGCCTGAAATACAGAGGTATGTTCTCCTAGTGAAAAGGAGCATCTTGTGTTTCTCATTTCACTATACACACCTGCTCCTATCCCTTCCCCAGTCTGTGACCCGTCTGTGTACCAGGTCTCTCTTCGGGGAAGCTTCAGTCTGCTTGGGTCTTGCCAGTCCTTTCTGTGAGCTATTTCTACCTCATATTTGGGACTGGGGAGAAGTTTAGTGGCCATATAGTCTGTTTTCATATCTAAAATGGCTCCACTTATCATGTCCTTAATGGATATGTGTCCTGATCTAACTATTTTGTTGCTCAGGTTATTTTGCTTCCTAAATAGCCCCATCCTTGCTTCCCCCATTATCCTGAGGTGTAATGGAGGAATGCCAAATAAGGCTTTTAGTGCTGCCGTTGGCGTGCTTCTCATGCACCCTGCAATACTGAGACAAGCAAGTCTTGGCATCTTGCCTAGTCTCATCATTGCGTTCTTTTGTGTCGTCTTTGTCCACCAGACCAAAGACGCATATGTAGGAGTAGGAGAGGTAGGGTGGACCGTAAATTCGGGGAAGTGGATTACTTCTTGACGCAGGCTCTCACAAGATTGGGAAAAAAGACTGGAGTGTGCGAGATCTGTCAAAATTTCTTGAAGAAAAAGTCAGGACTTCCTTACTGTAAGGAAATGTCATTTCCTTACTGTAAGGAAATGATATTTCCGTACAGTTGTTAGTGCTCTACATAAATGATTGAAAACACATTGCTTATAAGGAATTAATTTATATTTTGAAAACATCAAGTCATTGCTGAATACATTTTTAAGATCAATTTGTTATATTTACAGTAATTTGACAGTTAGTACAATTATTGAACATTGGAGGAAACTCTTAGAACTATGAGAAACATTTTGGACAACATGCAGGGTGGTAGGGTGCTAGGGTCATTTTGTTGAATATTTTGTACTGTGAAAATTTCATTTGCCACCTCAACCTAAGTAATTTTATTAGGAATTTCAAAGCACCATTTATTTGGGAATAAAATTATCGCGTTTTTTTTTAAATCAATCAATATCTGTCGAATTTTAAACGATTTGCGGAAAAATAGTATGTTTACCTCGTAGGAAAAGCCACATTCCTGGACTCTGTGTTGCTAAGTCTCGGCTTGCGCCTCGACTTAGCAATCTTCACAGTCGTCCAGGAATGTTAAGCTTTTCCTACCCGGTAAACAATGTACTATTTTTTATACGCTGTTTTCAGCGATACGGCAGTTGTCAGATAATTAATTAAATCATGTTTCACAAGTAGCAACCAGTTTTTCTCGATACATGTTGTATATATGAGGTTTCTCATTGCGTTTTCAACCCCATCTGATAATTATCCAGTTTTTGGCTTGACTCTCACTTATATCAATGAAGAAGTAACAATTTTCTTCATGAGGATGAAAACGTCCATCAGTTTTCTTAAGATATTGGATATTTTTTTACCGTCAAAGTTCAAAGATTAAGTTTGCGGAATCACCAATCAGCAGCGTATTATGTGGATTATAGGATTTGCGAGTTGGAGGAAGTTTTTTCGATGTTTTAAAGAACTTTTGAGTTGAACAAATGGGGATATATTTTCAATACCATCGGCGGTAACAGATTATAAAAGTCAATAAATCATTCTTGTAGATTATGGAACATAATCAGATTAAAAGATTTCTATGGGAAAAGGTATGAATATATATGGTGCTTAAATGGTCTTGAAATATATTTTGTACATATTACAACCATCATTCACGCTGGATTAAGCATTGGAGTTGTTAACACTGACTAAGAAACCATTTTTGGTATCGAAGACTTTCTTGAGTCATATTCACAGTGATTGTATTTTAAACGAAAGAAAAAATATATTGGCCTTTTCAAATGTTTGAGTTGCTCCTCAAATTACTCGTGGTTTTTTTCTCTTGAGTTTAAGGAGCTTTTCACTTAATTTGGAGAATAAATTTTAGCAATATACGTTTTAATACGAATTTTTTGGCACTAATTAGCAGAAAAACAATGCTTTTTAGGTAAATACTACCCAAATAGGTACATTCTCGGGTACATTAGCCAAACCAAGCCATAACTATGGTAACTAACAATTATTTATAATTTTAACTGATTCGGTACTCAGATGTATTGACATTTTTTGAACACTTCATGCCATTTTATGCGTTATGAAATGGTTTATCGTATACAACAAGCAATATTGCCACTGAAAATGTAAAAGGTGCAAGTTTTACCAAGCTGCAGCTCCTAAACTATAGGTGCTACGGGAAAAAGTTTCTAATGAAATTGATAGGAAATTTCATGCTCTACAATTCAGTTACCACCATTTTCAATTTATCATTAACCATTAACCAAATATTTAGCAAAAACCATATTGGAAAAAGGGGACACCCCTGAACATATTAAAAAAAAATACTTGTTCCCGTACATTTTTTACAAAAAATACCCGGCTTTTGGCCTATAATGTATTACCTAACAATGAAATTTAATAAATAATTGCATACAATAGTATATTATTAAACGAGCAATTTATGATAGCCATTATTCACGCTGGTTGACGTTTGCGTCCCGAGCCGCAGGCGAGGGGCGCAAGTCACCCGAGTGAATATTGGCCATAAATTGCGAGTGGAATACTATACTTTGTCCACGACCCTTGATTTCTTTATTAAATAAAAGTCAACTAACCTCCAGTTCATGAAGTTATAATATGTAAACATATAGTTATCTTTCGATTTTTCTGGCAGCTGTCCTATAGTCGTTAATTTCGCCGCTTTTTTTTTTCTATTGGTGTACAAGAACGTTCATTTCCACTATTCGAATTCAATGAATTCATCGTTGCGGTAATACAGGGTGTCCCAAATAAGAGTGACTGATTTTAAACATAAATGCCCAGCTTATTAATTGCTCCAAAGATATGGGGTTTTCACTAGTTTCACTAGTTTATCAAAGAGATTTTTTTAGGCTTGGCTGGCATTTAATCCCATCAACACAGGGTGTTTTACTAATGTTGGTCAAATTCAAAGGGGCAAATATGTATTATTTTAAATGGAACACCCTATAATTTTTGATCTCATTCGAAAGAGCAATCATTATCCTTTCCAAAAATGTATAGTTTTCAATCTTTTGTTTCATTAACCACAAAGATATTCGAGATTTCATGTAGTAGTACATTTTTAATTAGTAATTTCATATGAACGTATTTTGATGCCTTAAATCTACTCATGCTGTGACCGTTTGACGCATAACAACAAAATCAGCAATTTTGACCATCACATTATTCGTTAACAGCACGAGATTCATTAAAAACGTTTTTTAATGATAAGTGGATTGGTCGAGCTGGACCGATTGACTGGGCACCGCGGTCTCCTGAATTAACTGTCCCAGATTTTTTTTCTCTGGAAATATGTGAAGGATAGGTGCTACAATCCTAAGCCTAACAATTTAGCAGAACTAAAAAATAATATCAGGAACATCATTGAAAACATTCCGCAAGAAATGTTAGAAAATTCATTTGAGAATTTAAAATTTCATTTACAGTTATGCATAAACGAAGGGGGTAGGCATATGCAGCATTTATTGTAACTTTTTTGTTCTTCCTTCTTCATATGTATTGAATAATCATGTTTTCTTACTAAATAAACTGTTTGTCAGATTTGTTGGCAATTATTCACGTAATTAAAAATGTACTACTACATGAAACCTCGAATATCTTTGTTGTTGATGAAACAAAAGATAGAAGACTATACATTTTTGGAAAGGGTAATGATTGCTCTTTTGAATAAGATCAAAAATTATAGAGTGTTCCATTTAAAATAATAAATATTTTCCCCTTTAAATTTGACCAACATTAGTAAAACACCCTGTGTTGATGGGATGAAATGTCAGCCAAGCCTAAAAAAATCTCTTTGATAAACTAGTGAAACTAGTGAAGACCCCATATCTTTGGAGCAATTAATAAGCTGAGCATTTATGTTTAAAATCAGTCACTCTTGTTTGGGACACCCTGTATAGCAAGTTCGTAACAATTTGGTACTACTAACGTCAAAATTAAATAATTTGACTTATATAGAGATGGGCGATACCGTGTAAAGTATGAATACAACGTACCGTTATAAATATATTGTTTTGAAATACTTAATACTAGAAAATATCGTTATGAAAAGTATCAATACTAAAGATTTCGATATTTTATCGATACGATATATTTTAGAAACAAATTTCCTGAACAAAATACACAGATTTAAAAGTTTATTTCATATTGTACCCCCATCTCTAGTCGTGAATTATGAACCATAATACACTCAAGTGTATTATGAACCATAATTCACCCTAGTAGATATATGGGTGCCATATACCTTTTGTTAGGAGGTAAAATATCGACTTATTATTAGGTGGTCGTGGACAAAAGTCTTTAGGTCTAAATACAAGGTGTTTCAAAAACATGGTACAACAAAAGTTCACGAGCCCCTCGTAACACGCCACTGGCTTGTTAAAATTTGACATAATTAATACAGGTGATGGGTTTTCTCAGAAACTATGATGGTTAGAGAAAAGCTGCATTTAGGTATTTAAATATTTTTAACGATCTATCATGCCTCTATTTTACGTTACTTATTTACGGGACACCCTGTACAAAACAAACTTGTGCATACATAATGTTGTAAAAAAACTACTTTTTTTAAAAGTACAAACATCAATAATCCAATAACACCAGAACATAACCTGAACATTTCCGACGTTTTATTTACATTTCGTTATGGCAGTGTGATTTGATGGAAAGCAAATATTGATTTCAAGTGCAATTGGTTATTCCATAAAGTGTTCATTAATAAAATATATATTGGTACTCGGAATCGTTTCGTATATGTATCACAGAAGTTCAAAAACCTGCTAGAAAATGCTATGAATAATTTCGTCTGGTTTGAGAAAATGGGTTTTTTAATGAGGTACGACGATTTTATTGACAGTTTTCGATTAATTTCAGACCTAATAGCTGGTCAATTAATATTATGTAAGTTTTAACATTTCTGGACCATTTCCATTTTCTCCCTTCTTTTTTATTACTCAACTTTCGCGATTATCCGTGATTTATTAACTAGGGTCAATTTTATTATCAATTGAATGAGTCCAGCGGTCGTAAAACCGCCCTTGGTCATCTTAATATTAGGTGGGTTTTATTAAGGTCGTTGTTTCTAAAAATGGTTATTTCTTCTCGATTCTGGAAACAATGCGTTGATAGAAAACAATTTGGGGACTCGTAAAAGTGTTTTTGATGTATTTTGATTACGTACACTCACAGAAACGAATATTCTTCTTGAAAATAACGAGAACAGGAAAAAAGTACTTTTTCGAAAAAAATAGGAGTTTCAGAAACTAGTAGCTTCTTCACTTGTATTACCCGGAGGAATTTAAGGATATCAGCAGGTTTCAACTTAGATAAATGCCCTTTTTCTATCCAGTAATCTCCGAGGTTCTGTGCCTCAGGATTCTGAAGTGCGGTGCAATTAGAAAGTAGTGGATGGAGATTACTTCTTCCATGCCACAAAATCTACATTCTTCTTCCTCCACTATTTTAAGCCTTTTCAGGTGCCCATTTAGGCGGCAATGTACCGTTAGGATCCCTGTTAAAACTCTTAGCGCAGTTTTACTTTGACTGCATTCATTTGATCTCAACAGGTTGTAGTCACCCAGAAGACTCTTTTATTGTCTAAGCCCTACTAGCTACTAGATCTCCCCAATGGTCAGATCTTTTCTCTTTTTCTCGGCTTTACCTATTTCTTCCAATATTACATTGGGACGGATTCCGCAAAAGGGTTCAGCTCCCAAAAATGTTTTTCAGTTCCTTCCATTGCTAATTCATCCGCTATTTCATTTTCTTCTATTCCAGTGTGTCCTGGAATCTATAGTAAGGTTGCTCTTGCCTAGTTCATTGAGTTTGTCTAGGCATTCCCACTCCATTTTGGAACTGTTTACACAAGAGTGCTTTAATCGCTGCCTGACTATCCGACATTATGATAATCCCTCGTGTTCTGTATCCTATAGCAAGAGTTCTGTTACTTACACTTTTCACACAAGTGGAAAATATTGTAGCACGAGACGTAAACCGAGTGCGACAAACTTAAAATTGTGAAAAATCACTTTCGCATAAAGGATTTTATTAAATTACTTTGAAAAATTATGATATGATAGGATTCGTCAACACATAATATAAGGGTTAGCTAGTTTTCGTTGCTATTATCACAGGTATCCCTCCCAGCGGAATGCTTGAGATGGCGATAAAAAACGCGAGCTTATAGTACAATTCATCATTGCAGGGTTATAAAATGTTTAAAGTTTATAAGTAGCGCTGCTTAAAAAACTTGCTTAACAGCGTCATCTTCATAGCGCGCTAGCTCCTATATGAGGAATATTTGGATAGAGGTGAATTAGGTTACATTAGATTTGTTTTGGTAGCTAATCGATATCTCTGGCCTTAGCCGCGCTTGGAAAAAAATTAAGGATGGACGTACCTGTTTTACAAGGAAAAATTGTTATGCAAAGAATGAAAATCGCGCCAAAATCACAGACTTTTCCGATCAAAAATCGCGACTTTTGTTTTCGATCGCCCTCAACATTTTCCTAACACCTGGAAATGTGCTTTAATATTTTTTATCACGTAGCTAAATGTATATTTTACAAAGAAAAACTATCCTAGCCCCTAGCAGACTGCGAGAAAAGGTTGTATTGCTGAATTTTCTTGCCAAACCCCATTTTTGTATTTTGATTTCACGAAATATGTTCCAACAGATATGCAAAGGAGTGTTGAATGTGAAAATACATTCCCGCCCCAGCCAAGCTGTGAAAAACTTTTTCATTAATAACTTTCTCGGCAGAAACAAGCGTAACTGCACGATTTTTGAGTTCGACCGCCCCCCACTTTATCCCGCTACCTGGAATTTTGCCACATAATACTTCAACTATAAAGAAAAATTATTCCCGACCCCGCCAATCAAAGTAAAACAACGTGAGTCTCGGAGCCTTTCGACTGAAGCCAGCTGTATCACGCGAATTTCGCGGAGCTTCCGACTGTAACAATTTTCTTGATCTTTCCACTTCGATCGCCCCAAATTGTTGTTCTGCTGATTCGATTTATGTTCTTACATTTGTTGTTTGGTAGAGGATGATGCGTATACCTATTTAAATTAAAAGGTAGCCGATCCCGCCCAACTCTTGGAAAATTTTATGGAAAATGCTGGAGGAAATCGAACAGAAAAATCGTGTGAATTCGCGAATTTGGATCGGAAAAGTAGTCAGTGTTGAAAAAGTTTTCCGCAGTCTGGCGTGATGGCTGTAGGTTTCGTTCACAATATATATCATTAGAGGTGACAGGACAAAGTTTTTCATTTTTAACCATTTCCTAACAATAAAAATCGAGTGGTGTAACATATGGATACCTCGGAGGTCACAGTTCAAAAGGACTGTTTCTATCTATCCAGCGCATAGAATAATTTTGGTATAACCAATAACGAACAAGCCTTGAATTGTGGATGGATGCACCGTCCAGTTGCAAATACATAATATACTTACTGTAGTACATTCAAAATTTTCGAATGCATGCCAAAATTTCTTATCGAGAAAGTTAAGCAGACATTGACTTTATGGGAATTTTGGTCTTCATAATTCATAACCCAGTGAGGATAATCTATTTCCTGTGAATGAGATTTGTTTTATTGATTAAAACTATTTTGTCAATAATAATGAAAATTATAGCTTTTTGGCTATGTAAATTGAATGACAAACTTAATAATCAAAACATCAATCATCTTGAGGAAATTGAAATATAAATATAATTTAATTTATATAATTGTTATAACTGTTTTTACCGTGGGATCAAATTATACGCTCACTATGGCTTATTACTATTGATTTATTGAAGAAACACTTACACACTGTAATAAACTTAATTCATATACCCACTACTTGATGTCTACTAATTTATTTACACTCGGTATAATAATTGTCCTAATTTATCTTTAACACTATTTATATGTTCACTCACTGTATACCTACTGAAACTGTTTACCGGTTCACTGTATACTGAACAACTCTCCGACTCACTCAAAAACCCGCGTATATATAGTCCTTCGTAACTCCAGTTGTGTCAAAACTGACAACGCCTTGAAGTTTTGCCAGCCCGTAAGCTGCCAGTTGCCCTGGCCATTAAGTAGAAATTGTATTCAGGGCTGGTAAATTTATATTTATTCTGATATGCAGGAAAGTAACTAAATATGAAATGATTCTTTTTTAAAGTAAATAAACCATATAAAGTTCTTTTTCCACGTTTCGTCAAATCGCAGCGACATGTTGCTGGAACAAATCGCTGCGAGAAAAAGTACAATCAGCATATCGATAGTTTGTTGCTGCGACTCATCCAGGCATAGGGGAAACGTAACGTGTTGCCACCTTGATTGACAGTGACAGCAATGTCAAATTTTGGGTTGGTGCGACCAAATCCACCAGAAAAGTCGCAGCGACTCCTTGCTCGAAAATAGAGCAAGTTCTAATTAATGCGACCGACGCGCCCAACGAAAAAAAAACGCCAAGCTGCATGCAACTTTTTTGAGTTGCAGCGTTAACTCGCACCGTGGAAAATGGACTTAATGAACGTTGCATGAATCCGCCTTTAGCAACCACTAGCTTTGACTATGAACAGGGTTGAAAATAATTTTTAATTTCTTATTTTAGGTGTCTATAGCTTTTTACCGAAGACAGTGCATGAAGTTTTATCATTATCCTTAACTCCTCAATCATCCCCCAAAATGCTGGTATGAACTCCTGGAACACCCTGTATACAGGCGATTTAAATACATGGTATTATTTGGTATTACTCCATATAGTTAAAAACAGTATTATGATCTAAACATGATAAAATATACAAAATGTAACCCATGTTTACCTACTTCACTATATTATTCCTTCCCTAGTACCTACTCAAATTTACTGTTGTGGTTGAACAAAATTGTGTACGAATTATAATTAATACTGTGGTATATAATACAGATTTCCAAATAATTCCAACATTCCCGACATAGTTGATGGAAGTTTCAACATTTCTCCAACGCTTTGCTTTTCATTTTCGGCTCAATTGTTTAGTTTATTAGCCAGAATTCCAGTTCATCACCAATTGAAAATGTTCGTAACTGGAGAACGGTAATAACACTGCTGATTATTTCCGAACTCAAAACGTTCTCTTATCTACACTCCCCATCGCTCGTCGTCTGTCAATATTAGTTTTCGATTCGGTTAATCATCTCGAAAACTAATTTAAGAAGGGGAAAGTTCACCTACTACTTTTTTTTTAAGATACAGGGATAATCTCTATATTTTTATCATGTTAGCTAATACTTTTTGTATGAAAGAATGTTCTTACCAAAATATATTTCAGGTGAATTGAGGGCAAGCGAAACATTTACTGACATTGTTTTGAAAGACAACAACAACTAAAAATGTATCGACAGAAGTCAACTGACCACCCTTGGTGATAAAAATGTATCCCAAATAAAACGTGTATTTTGTTTATTGATATGAGAATTAATAGTATTAATGATTGTGAACATTATTTACCAAATTTGGATAAACGTTTGCTGGTATTTTCTTAATTTGTTTGGAATTATCTGACTCAATAATTTCTTCTTCTCTAACCAAGGTTTCTGTTTCTCTTGAAGTATTGTACTGCAGGAGACTTTTGGCTACGCTATATTGAATAAAATTTCACTTGCAACTTACTTTTTATGACATGTCCAGCATACTCCTTAAAGTTCTCAAAGTTCAGAAATTTTACTTGGAATTGAATTAATCGAGTTTTTCTCGACAGGCTGGTTTAAGCACTTTCCATTTTGATATAGCATGAAGAAGCGAGAATCTTATAACAATGAAATTTCGAACTATTTCGAAATAACTAAATTCTCATCGCCACTTTTAGTCACAGTAAATTTACGTGCCATTAAATGGATGTCATATGTCCATACGGTTTGATGAATTTGTGTCTACAGTTGTAGTTTTGTTGTAGGTTGATAAAGGGAAGTTTCGTACAGTTTCTCTAAATTGCTTATTTTGTTTTATTTCCTTTTGGCGTGTGCTTTCCAGCGTAGCTTGGCATCCAAGATTATACCAAACCCTTTTGGTGTGTCAATGTATGGTATTTGAGAATTATTTATTGTGAAATGTATATATTATTATCTATTAATGTGAAATTCATATAAAATGAATTTGTCTTATTAAATTTCGAGGACAAAGATCAAAAATCTCGAAAAAAAATTGGATTTTCATCAAAACGGTAGATTTTATCATAATGTTACCTATTATTTATTTAAAATAATAAGGCAAGATAAACTGCAACGGCGACTCAGTGTGGAGAGCACCTCAGGTGTGAATTCGGATACCAAACTAATAAAAATTCAGGGAGTAGTCTTACCGGTTCGCGGGTAATACTACTTATTTAAATTATTGAAGTTATATTGAAATAAATGAATTTAATAAGTTAACAAAACAATCAATAAATTACGTTAAGGAATTTAAGTAAAGTTAAGGTAAGTGGGCGCCACCCTGAATAATATTAGTTGGCTTGTTCACAACACTCTCTATCAACAAACCTAGAAATGTTGGAAGGGAAAAGGAATATGAACTACGTTGTTAAATTTACAAGTTGTATAATGACTTTAAAAAAAATAAATAAATATCACAGTTCGAGTACTCTGGTTTCAACAATTGTTAATTGTTAATAGTGACGGTACTTTCCTGTCTTCTTCTGACTTCAAGTCTGGCGTCTTTTGGTCCGGGTCTTTGGAGGTCCGGTGTCTTTCGGAGGTCCGGTGTCTTATGGAGGTTTATTGCCAGAACATATTAGTAGTAGTAGTTGTTGTGGTAGTAGTAGTTGTAGTAGTAGTAATAGTAGAAGAAGTAGTGGTTATATATATAAAGATATATATAACTTTAGGTACGAAGAAAGTGCTAGAAAGAACACTTGAATCAGATATATGTTAAATGAACATAGTAAAATGCAGGATATCTGGAGATTAAAATGGAAATGGTGCTGGTTGTTATATGATGTACAGATTGAAAAATGAATATTTAAAAACGTGGTTCATAAAACAAAAAAAAGCAACATCCTGTATTTTACTATAAAAAAAATAATGAAGGAAAGCAATAAAAATGTATTGTTAATGCCGGTAAATATATTAAAAGGTATATCAAGTGTCTTCAACAAGATAAAAAAAAAAACACAAAAAAAATATAAAAAAAACGTTATCGATATATCTGGTACTGGAACGCTAGAGAAAATAATAAGAAAAGCTACTATATATTGAGAAAAGCAAAGTTAAATATGTAACATATGAATTTAAGCGAAACTACTTACCATTCACATGAATGCACTTAGAAAAAAAAGTTTAGGTGAAACTCTCACCAAATAAATTTCAAGTTGTTAATTTAACATTTTGTCACAGAAAAGACAAAATCTCTGCTTGATTCTGTTTAAATATAAAACATGAAATCATGTGAATGATAATGCACATACGTCGCATATCTGTATCATACACCTTTGTTTGGAATGGGAATGTAATTTAAATTCCGTAAGTGGATTCTTCATTCATTTGTGTTAAAAATAATTTATGGTAAACCGAAGTGACTATTTTTACTATAGACGGTATCGATTTGACCCGCAAATAAACTTAAAAATTTGTCTTTCATCGACTATAGATAAAGTTAAACTCGATACATTTCTCGGCGCTGGGCATGAGAAAGGACTGGCTACTCGCCATCCATAAGATAATTTAATAAATATTTAAATATAAGGAGAGTGAATAAAATTAACGTTACAATAAAATTATCTAAAATACAAACTGTAGATAATGAAATTCTCTATAAAAAATGTACCAATACTTTTTTTCTTAGCACCACCGTTTCTGAGATATAACGAGTCAAATGATTGTAAAAGTTGTAATCGTAATAATATGCATAAGTACGTCAAAAAGTTTATCTACTTTTGCAAAGAGTCATCATGTACTATTTTTACACGCAATAACTGGCTGTGATATGACTTTTACATTTTACAGGAGGGGTAACAACATCAGTCTTAAAAATGTTTGAAAAACAAGATTTAGTTCAATGTGCTGAAGTATTCAAAAAAAGTAATTCAACTCAACAAGAAAATTTCACGAACGGGATTTGTTTTTTCCTTTCTATGTACAAAGCTCCGAAAAAACCACCTGCTTGGATAAGTATCGATATATATATGCTTCGTTAAAAACACTAAAAATAAGAAACAGGTGCAATTAGCTTGTTTTCCTTCAACCTCAGTTGCTGCTTATCAACATATTTTCAGGGTATATTACCAAGTTCAAGTGTGGCTTGGTTATCAGCTAGACCCAAAAGACTGGGGTTGGAAGTTGGTTGACAATACATTAGAACCTATTCAGACTTTACTCCCACCTGCGCCGGAAAAACTACTGAACACAATTTTTTGCTCCTGTAAAAAGGGATGCAGCGCTAAATGTGATTGTAAAAAAGTTGGATTGTTGTGTTCTCTGGCATGTATACAATGTCAAAGCCAGTCATGTTCTAATGCTGAATCACCAATAGTGGAGGATTCGTTTGATACCAACGATGCGATACATCGCTATTGACCCTTGCTAATATATTTTATTATGCAAGTTTCCAATTAAACAGAATCACAACAGACATGTGGAAACTGGGGAAACTACGTTAAAAAACCCGCTAAGTATACTACCTTATATGTGGCGTGTAAACGTGTGCATATTATGTCGTTTCTAAATTTTACAATTATTTGACTCGTTACATCTCAGAAACGGTGGCTCTAAGAAAAAAAAAATTGTTACATTTTTATAGAAAATATTATTAGTTTTTTGTCTGAGACAATTTTATGTTAAAACTTGCCGTTTTGCTGAAAATCGCGAAAAACCAATTTTTTGTAGATTTTTGACCTTTGACCTCGAATAATTTTTTTCCAGGCACCGGAATGATGAGGAACTTTCAGGTGTTATTTTTAAGTATGTTTTAAGCAATTACACGCTTGCTTGCTGTGAATTTATGTACCTTCAAATGTTTAGATTGACCGGATTATACGTCATTGCCTGGTCCAATTATTAATTTTATCAATAATTATTGATTAAATTCAAGTTTGCCGGCAAGTCTACGTATTTTTTTTATTCATTCCTGAATAGTACAAATTCGCTGCTATATAAAAAATGAAGTATCTGAAAAAATATTATTTATGTCCAATTCAATGATGTTTGTTTTCTTTCATCTTTTCTAGAGAACAACTGTTGTAGTGGTCATTACTTAGATTTATTTCCTTCGCTGCAGATATATTTGGAGAAAAATACTAAATTTAACCAATTTATGTAGTGAACAGTATTCGAGACAGTATTATTATCAGCAAAAAACGGCGCCAAAGACCAAGTAATTCAGACAAAACAGTAGAAGATTTCATGAGTGCACTATTAATCTTTTCGTTATAGTTAAACTTGTCAATAAATAAATTTACAGAAGAATCTTCAGCTACATGCATTCAACAATTCAGTTAGCTCCATTCCATTTTTTCCAGTTTCCAGAACTTTTATTAATAAAAAATGAGACAAAGTCGACTAAATTCTTAGGAAAATTCTTGATGTTTTATCTTCTTATGTAATTATGCCATACACTTTCACATAAATACTCTGCCTACTCTACCATATTAACTACGTTGCCACCCTAAAGTGTTTTTGAGTTGGTATTGAATGAAGGCCTTTTTTTGACCGTATCAACTTGGACTGTTCTTTCAGTGTCGAACAAGATCGCTTACTACATTTCACAATCATATTTTCCCTGTTTTACCATAGTACGCTGCCACTTGAATGTTTTTGTGAGTTGGCATTGAATTCACTTGTTAATTTTGTAGCTTGGTCCTATCGCCAGTTACATTACCCGGATATTGATTGTACTTTGCAGTCTTATCCTTCGCATTTTGACCGTTTCTGTTCACTTGCCACATTGACGACAGTTCTCCGTTGTATTACTACATTTTGCAGTTTTAGTTGATTTCTGCTCATGTCGTGTAGTTTTTCAGTTCTGTGTCCCGACTGTTTTTGAATGAATTTATGAAGGGTTTCATTCTACTTTTCCCCTTTAATTCTCTCTGTGACTAGTTCATCATCTATTTCGTAGTTCTCGGTGCCCCAGTGTCCTGGAACCCACATCAAAGTTATTTTGTTGTGTTCTGAGTGAACACCGTGTTCATCACGCAATAATTGATAATCACAAATAAACAAATATTCATAATTTTCATCAGAAGAAAGCTCGGAGTGAAAAACACAGGAAAAACACAGTTCTGGTAACTCAAATCAAAAACTGAGTGAATAGGTTCTATATCCAATAATTAATTTTAATACCAACCCAGTCAGCTTGTACGAACCTGTAAAAATGTCTGTTCCTCTACTGCTAATATTTCAAAGCGAGCTGTCCAATACGCAGATCACGCGTGGTATTTTATATGTGCTTTTTCTTGGGACCGCACAGACTAAAGTGTAACCCTTATTTTTCAAATTTCTTTCCTTACGGTATATTTCAACACCAGATACTTCCATGGTCTCAAATCTCACTTTGTAAACCCTATCATCTCTCCAAGATTGCTATTGATGTTGTCATATATAGAATCCCTTAGCTCTTGCAGACTCACTCCACAGATGAAAAAGTACATAGAAGCCATGTGGTACATTGGTTTCTTTCAATATTTCTTTTATCCTGTTGTGATCCTATATATTGCTCGTGGTTGCTTTAGAAGTCCAATTCTAGCCCCCCAATTATTTTTGGGCGGGGGTCCATAGTAAAGTGTTGATGTTGAAGTTGATGTTGTTTTCATAACTTATGTTATACTGAGGCACGATAGTCTTCGTACCTCGCTCATCTCAGCTGAGACTTTTTTTTTAGATCTTTGTACAACATTCCAAACACGCTTGATCGTGGGTAGGTTTGTGGTGAGAAGGTCTATACCTAAGTGGATCTATTGTAGTTCATGCCTAGATTTCACAAAACAAATCCGATTAATTTATTGGGTGATAATATTTCAGATCCGAGGGCGAGAGAGAGAGAGAGAGAGAGACTTTGCCGGACATTAGATATCTGCCGCAGTAGGGCAGGCAGAAATTCTATACTCTGCTGTTTCATCATCTTTCAGACAAAGACAGTACAAGTCTAAGCATATGATGATTCAGATGACAGTGGCCATAACAACCGACCTGTCTGTTAAACATACGATAGGTACTCCATAAGTTCTCCTATTAAGGAGTATTTTTTAGCAGTCTAATACCAATTTCTACGCTACACGGTAAGATCTAAGTGCTTTCAAACATGCTTGGCTGCACGAGAAAATTTTTATTGTTTTATGTGTAAGATTGATTTGCTCCAATATCTCCACACATGAAACAATGGCGTAAATTTTCGCCTGGAATAGGTTGCATAGGATCCTGTTTGGTCATAGAATGCAATGAAATGAATAATATCAGTATTTCCAGATTACCGTTTAAATCCCGTATTATAGCCTTCCTGCTCAAGATTTGAAATTTTTCTCTCTGCTCTAAAGCTTCCTTTTTGCAATTATTTGATTTGTACTCAGCCATATGGCATAAGTCTAGTGGACTATCCTATTAAAATTAAAAACATTATCCTTCTAATTACCTTCAAAAAGTTTCCTCTCCACAAACGTACGAACTTTTTCTATTTTACCATTACTTACTTTAGTTTATACCAAATTAGATTTTTCTTTGTTACTGAAATCTAGACAGCTGGACTTTTCAAATTCAAAGTGTAACTAATTGTGGAAAATGTAATTTAGGTAACTCCATTAAACAGAGTTTCGTAATTAATATTGACGCAAACAGAATAAAACTTTTGCAAAACCCAATTAAAGGGTCTAAGTGAATGTATAGTAGACAGTTCATAATACTATAAACGATATGAAATCTCCAAAGGGTAATTTAAGTGACCAAAGAGTATCAAGTATATATAAAATCCCATGATTATGATTTACCGGAATTGATAAAAAAATTGTTAATGGATTCTAGTAACTTTGGTTCATATTACGCATTGGTCAACAACAATTCCAATAATAAAGAATAAGAAAATCTGTATAAAACTAGTTTTTCCTTCCCTATCGTCAAAAACGTTAGCCCAATCAGGCGCTCAGTATTACAGTATATATGCTGAGGCTTCCCCATCTTCTTAGCAAAACCTGCATACGACTGTGTCTGCCAATCCGATGTAATCCATGTGTTGTTAGGGTCTTGTTACGGGTTCATTATATTTTTTTTTTGGACTGAATAGGGAATTAATAAAATAATACTTACAATTGAGTATAAGTTTTACAAAAATCAGCTAATTATTTATTGAAATAACCTGTAGTCTTTGTTTACATTGATTAATTTCTATTGACCTTGAACTAAAATTCTTCTTGAATACAAAACATAAACCTTACTCTAGTACTATGAGTACTATGGGATTGGAGGATACCAAAAATTGCATAGCCAAGGAAATTATCATGTTGTCTATCTCTCTTCCTTTTGTCTTTCTTTTTTTTCTGGGCCGAATCAGACCATGTGGTTTAAATTAAATCGAATTTTATTTCGGATCTAAAGAGCCCTAGAACAAAGAAAAATAACATCAAGATATAAGAGTACGATTGACATCAGTTGATGCACACATTTTGTGGATATACGTACTTTTCTTTATACGGCCGCTGCCCATATTCGGTAAGATACCATGATTTCCTGAGATGCTCATCTAATCACAAATATTCACAATTTCAGGCCAATATTTGAATAACTGGTAAATAAATTAGCTACTAACTATTCATCCGCAACCTGCCAACCACATTTGTTCGGGTAACATCTACTACTTTCACAAATACATCATACCACCTGCTGTAGAGGTAGAGCTCCACCTGGAGTAGTAAGAAGTAAGAGCTTTCCATTTTGTTTCTATTTGCTTGCAGACTATCATTGAGATTCACGACTCATCGTAAATTCTGGTTGCCTTCAACATACATGCAAAATCAACTTATACTTTGTTTATTTTCCAACTATCATTTAGAATCACTTTATAGGTATCTATAGCACTTTGTACACCGTGTAGTGCTACATGGGGCCACATTATTTGTAAAAATGCATAGATAAGCGGGGTAAATAAACTGTTCAGTGTGAGGAATATAAAGAGCCCTGGAAGTCATTTATTTCTTTTATTTCTGGCCCTCTCCCCATGACCCACTCTACCGATCTGAATAGAACAACACTACGATTTTGAGCTAGTCAAATCTATAACTTAATTTGTTAAAACTTTAAAACTCAGTATCAGTGGCGAGGTGTAATAATTAATCACCCTCGTTACAATCTGGTGGACAAAGACGACCCAAAAGAATGCAATGATTAGACTAGGCAAAGTGCAAAGACTTGCTTGTCTCAGTATTGCAGGATGTATGAGAAGCACGCCAACGGCAGCACTAGAAGCCTTCCTCCATTTCACTTCGTGATAATGGGGGAAGCAAGGATGGAGACTATTTAGGCAGCAAAGTAACCTGAGCAACAAAATAGTTAGATCAGGACACATATCCATTAAGGACATCATAAGTGTAGCCATTTTAGATATGAAAACATACTATATGGCCACTAAACTTTTCTCCAGTCCAAAATGAGGTAGAAATACCTCACAGAAAGGACTGGCAAGACCAAGTTTCCCCAAGGAGAGTCCTGGTACACAGACGGGTCACAGACTAGGGAAGGGATAGGAGCAGGGGTGTATAGTAAAATGAGAAACACATGGTGCTCCATTTCACTAGGAGAATATACCTCTGTATTTCAGGAAGAGATTTATGCTATCCTAGAATGTGTCAGAATTAACAAACATAGGACTGACACTCATAGGATAAACATACTAACTTACAGCCAGGCAGCCCTTGCAGCTTTAAACAGCCGCAAGGTAACATCCACACTGGTAGAAGAATGCCAGAAAGAACTAAATGAACTAGCAGACCACATTAGAGTAAGACTAGTGTAGGTGCCGGGACATAACGGTATTTCTGGATATGCTAATGAACTCGCGAGAAGAGGTTCAGCAACAGCATATGTTGGACCAGAACCAGCTCTTGGGACCACAAAGAAGGTAGTCCGAGAGCAAATATAAAAATGGGTACAAAGCCAACATAGACTTCAGTGGAGGAACACTCCAAAGCAGGTACACAGTAAAACCTAGGTGACACACGTGTAAAACTGGCCGAAGAACTCCTGAATATCAGTAGGAATAAGCTTAGAATTATTACAGGTTATCTAACGGGTCATACCCTGGTAAAAGATCACCTGCGATCTGTTTGCTCTGACTTATTCTAGATAACTTGTTCCACCGTTCTTGAGACTGATTTTTTTATCCTAGTACTGCTTTTTGTTTTTTTGCAGTGCTCATTCTCGGGCTAGTGAGTCTGCCACTTAATTATCCTTGTGATTTGTGTGGCCTGGTACGGAAGCTAAGGACAATCTATTATGTTTTCCTAGCTCTTGTAGCGTTTCCAAGCAGTTCCAAACGAGTTTGGAATTCATTTGCATGGAACTAATTGTTTTTATAGCCGTCCACAGTGCTGTCTTGCTGCAATTTTTTCCTGGAACATCGTCACATGATTGCTAAGCACAGTGAGACTGTTGTCTTTGACTTCGCTCTATGTATTCCAGCTCCTCGATTTTTTAAGACAGGCCATTTATGCATTAATTGGAGCTCCTTCCTTCCATGCCTTTCTGTCCGTTACGAGTGATTTAAAGTTTTTCCCGTTGTATTAAGCACTTTCTTTGATTTTTCGACATCAACTATTACGTTTTTTTCAAACTACGTTCGTTGAATCCCATTAGTCAAAATATAGAATTGATTACACATTTTCTTAATGATTCTCATAAACCATTAACATACGGTACTGTTTTCCAAAATTATGCCAGTTATTATTGAAAATAATCCATTTTCTTTTATTTCCATTCGTGGAACCAAAATCTTTACTATGCAGCTAGCCGGTCCACACGAACTACAAATGGTCACCACTCTCACTTTGTGGCTTTTTATATTACATCTTAGCGACACCTAGTCGTTCATTAAAACAAGCCGTTAATTATAATAAATTATAGTTAAAAAATAATAAAAAACATGCTTTATAGGTAATCGAACTAAAAAATAAAAATTAATTCTCAATTTAAGAATAAAATGAGAAACGAGAAAATTAATGTCATTATGATACTAGCGTGGGGTGCTACATTTATACACCAACTCTGCAATTCGGAATAGAACTAGTAAGGAAGTACAAATATTGATATCAAGCACCCCACGCTATTACCATAATGACTTTAATTATCTCGTTAATTATTTTATTCTTAAATTAGGAATGATTCTTTACTTTCTATTTCGATTACCTAGTTTTTTCAAATTTCAATTTCCTTTTTGTTCGATTTACTTTAAGGTGTGCTATTTCAGTTTTTCTCTCGATGCCAGATCAAAATTATGTCTTTTTAATGGAACACCCTTTATTGAAGGTACTACTATATTGTATTGACATCAGTACTTGACGAGTGTGCAAAATTTCGAATTAATCTGAGCGTTTAAAGTGGGTAATAATCGCGTGTAAACGTTGCGTTATAAATGGAACACTCTATACAGGGTGTCCCACGACGAGTAAAAATTATCTGTATATGGCAAAATACTTATAGTAAAATCATGAAAATTTCTGCGTTTGGGTTTTCGGATACGATCTTTTTAACTATTTAAGTATTTTCAAAGATGGCAGACTTTCGGTTCTACCGAAAGTCGACTGTAACTTTGTTATTTTGAATAGAATACCCTGTATATTAGTACATTTTTGAAATCTGCGTAAAATTTTAGTATAGTTTTGTCTGAAAACTTTTTTCGAAAAATGCATACTTTTTGAGTTATTAATTTTTTTGTAAAAAATTTGACCGTTGCAGACCCTTGTAAATAATTTTTCTACGAGGATACCCTTGAAGATATGAAAATGGTTTCTGTTCGGTTGCTTTAAGCAAGGTCAGACGTATTTGAATCTATGTTGAAAAATTTTTCATTTTATACAGGGTGTGTATAAAAAGTGTTCAAAGTTTAACTTAATAGATATCAAATTTCTTCATGTTCCTAAATAGAACCACCCCGTTTTTTTCCATTTCAATGCATTCAGGGGTAAAAAATAAGGCAAATTTATGTATACTCTCCTACACCTAAACCTTACCGTTATCCAGATATTGAATGTTTTCTGTAAGTTTTGAGAGATGCAGGTGTGGTCTAAATTTTATTTTGACCCGTTGATATTAGCACTGAGAAATGAAAAATATTATGTTTAAGTTTGCTTTCAATACATGGTAAATATGGCAGAGTTGTTACAAGAACATATTATGTGCTTTATTTGCAGTAATATATCCTGCATTTCTAAAAATTTACAGAAAACATTTAATATCTCGATAACGGTAAGGTTTAGGTATAGGAAAGTATACATGAATTTGCCTTATTTTTTACCCCTGAATGCATTGAAATGGAAAAAAACGGGGTGGTTCTATTTAGGAACATGAAGAAATTTGATATTTATTAAGTTAAACTTTGAACACTTTCTATACACACCCTGTATAAAATGAAAAATTTTTCGACATAGATTTAAATAGTTCTGACCTTGCTAAGAGCAACCGAACAGAAACCATTTTCATATCTTTAAGGGTATCCTCTTAAAAAAAATTGGAAGGGTCTGCAACGTCAAACTTTTTACAAAAAAATAAATTACTTAAAAAATATGCATTTTTTGAAAAAAGTTTTCAGACAGAAGTATACTCAAATTTAACGTAGATTTTAAAAATGTATTAATATACAGGGTGTTCCATTTAAAATAACAAAGTTACAGTCGACTTCCGGTAGAACCGGAAGTCTGCCATCTTTGAAAATATTTTAGTTAAAAAGATCGTATCCGAAACGTAGAAATTTTCATGATTTTACTATAAGTATTTTGCCATATACAGATAGTTTTAACTCGTCGTGGGTATTTTCACATTGTCCTTCACAAGTGTACAAAGCTTGAACTAAATCTGTTCGCTTAAAGTGAGTGAAGATGAAGTTTAAAGCTTGCGTTATAGATGAAACATCATATATTTTATTACTATATTGTATTATCAAGAAAAATTTTAATATGTGAGCGTTAAAAGTCGGTAAAAATCGAGTTTAAGGTTGAGTTATAAATGGAACAAATTATATTGTATTGTCATCGGTCCTTGACAAGTCTACAAAGTTTGAATTAAATATGTCGTTAAAAGTAGGTCCAAATCGAGCCCAAAAGAGTTAGGTTACATACATACATACATTCAGGGGTTGTATTCTTGACTATGGGAGTAGAGCTTTCCGAGAGAACACATATTTTGTCTTTATTTTGCCTGGCTAATCTGTCACTGCAGTGACAAAGACAAAATATCTGTTCTCTCGGGAATCTTCACTCCCTCAGTCAAGAATACAGTCCCTGATCCGTATCCGGAGTCCCTTCCTCCGAAATCGCGTTAAAAATAGGAAGCACACGACTCTCCAAGAAAATAATTTAATTTGATATCCTGTTTTACCAAATACCATGCTTTTGTTGATTCACGATCTAATGCTGCTCATTTTTAATAGTATAGTAAAACAAAGTATTAATTTTTGTTTCTTTTGCAGGTACGTACTCTGGAATATAATCGAAATATGGTCTAGCTACAAATGAGTAAGTTTGATTTCTGTAAATTGGTTAGAAAATATATACCTACTTAATCTCTATAATTTTACAACATTCTGAATGTATTAATTCTAATTTCTCTGCTTAATATACCGTGAAGTTTATCATTTTTTTCCCTCCATATTAGCATTTTCATTATATCACGCTGTAAATATAGAAATTCAGGCCATACTTGTTATTCAAATTTTATGCCGTCGTCTTTATTACGCAACAAACTTTATTAAAGAATAACAAAATTTCAATTTAGTAGAAGAAGGCATTTTAACGACCAGTTCCCACTTTAAAACGATAAAATTCGTTTTATTAAACTTATTAATTATTTATTTGTACATTCAAATAGATCTAATGTAACCGTTGGGCTTCTTTAATGATCTTGTCCATCTATACAACCGTAGAAAACTCTTGGGTAGTTCTTAAATATGTTTTTAGTTCGATGAACATAATTAATATACCTAAGCTGAAATGACTGTTAATTTCGGAACAACTAGAGGAAAAAATAAGAACCAGTGACAAAATCAGCGTTATTATCGTGATATCTACATTGCTCGTTTTTCGCAAAAAACGAAGTAATAGATATCTTTATTAATCGTAAGTTACAATGTTATAATATGCACTTATACAGGGTGTACAAACCTTACGACAAACTTCGGTATATGGGTTATTTTGAGAGATATCAAAAAATGTTATGAACAAAAATAGAAGATGTGTTCAAGGTCCATATTTTGAAATTATATCGAACTATACAGAGTGCTGCATAACTCCGTTACAAACCAAACATATGATTTTTCAAATGGGAACTCCTGTATATTATACCGAATCCGGATTGGTTACATTTTTTTGAAGCTTTTGATATGAGGTTTTGCCACGTTATACAGAGTCCTTCAAAAGATATGGACACGTTTATGTGAAAATCGTAGGTAAATCAACGCTTTGTAGCATGTTGTACGTTGAAGCAAAAATTTTTTTTTGCCAAACAGAGTTTTGTAACATCATGCAATATCTCCATATCCTACTAAATTTCAATTATATTGTTTCTTATATACAGGGTGAACGGAAACTCGAACCTATCATTTTCTTTCTTCTTTCAAATGGAACACCCTGTATTTTATATCCAAAATAGAATCTTCGATTATGTAACTTCAATTTTTGTCAAGCATTCCCTATACCCAAAGTATAAAAAAATAGAGTTATTCTGTAATATTTATTGTAAACTATTATTATTGACCTAATATGTGAAAGCAATAAACGTTGTATGAACAAAAAATCCCAATTAATGATAAATTTTAATTAATAATTCATTCTAAACAAAACTAGCTACCAAAAGTATAATCCCAACCGTAATATTAAACTAAAGGTTCAAAATGTTCACCGTTAACATCAATGCAATGCTGTGAGAGGGGGCCCAACTTATTGGCCAGCTCGGTCTCCCCGATGTAACAAAAGTATATTTGTTTTTTTCAGGTCTTGTAAAAAATGAGTTTATAAAATCCCCCGGCTATTAGAGATGACATGAAAGAAAGAATTAGTGCGGCATTTCGATCTGCTAACGTTGATATGCTGGGAAATGTTAGTCAATCATTTGAACTATTCTGCAGCATTGCATTGATATTAACGGTGAACATTTTGAACCTTCAGTTTAATATTACGGCTAGAATTATACTTTTGGTGGCTAGTTTTGTTTAGAATGAATTGTTTATTAAAATTTATTATTAATTAAGATTTTTTGTTACATACAACGTTTAATACTTTCACATAATAGGTCAGTAGTTATATTTTACAATAAATATTACAAAATAACTCTGTTTTTATAAACTTTGGGTATAGGGAATGCTTGACAAAAATTAAAGTAACATAATCGAAGAATCTATTTTTGCTATAGAATACAGGGTGTTCCATTTGAAATAAGAAAGAAAATGACAGGTTCGAGTTTCCGTTCACCCTGTATACAAGGAAGCATATAATTGTAATTTAATAGGATACGGAGATATTGCATCATGTTACGAAACTCTGTTTCTTTTTCTTCAACGTACAACAAGCTACAGAGCGTTGATTTTCCTACGATTTTCACATAAACGTGTCCATATCTTTTGAAGGACTTTGTATAACGTGGCAAAACCTTATATCAAAAGCTCTAAAAAAATGTAACCAATCCGAATTCGGTATAATATACAGGGGCTCCCATTAGAAAAATCATATGTTTGGTTTGTAACGGAGTTATGCAGCACTCTGTATAGTTCGATATAATTTCGAAATATGGACCTTCAACACATCTACTATTTTTGTTGATAATATTTTTTGATATCTCATAAAATAACCCATATACCGAAGTTTGTTGTAAGATTGGTACACCCTGTATAAAAAACAACATTTAGTATCTATATGTTCATAGATACCGCGAGTTCTCTCGCTGTTCGCCGATGTTCTGGCTCCGTTTTTTTATATTGGCATCCCTCTTTTCCACGGCTTCTTGTCCAGCAGCATCATCCGTTAGCTTTCAAAGAAAATAATCTATAATAGATCCGTTCGCACCTAATCCATTAAACATTCCCCAGGAATTTGTGTAGTAATAATATCCCTGAAAACTCAGTAAAAAACAGGGTCACATATTAAAGGCTTTACACAAATATTAATTAAGTTCTAATTATTTATCGAAGAAATAGACTATACCCGACCGATCTCTTGTATGAAGAAACTAAAATATTCAACATCCAATCAAT
This sequence comes from Galerucella pusilla, assembly GCA_910591695.1. NCBI lineage: Eukaryota > Metazoa > Arthropoda > Insecta > Coleoptera > Chrysomelidae > Galerucella > Galerucella pusilla. Next base: position 33,535 of record CAJUYI010000122.1, read on the forward strand.
ATATATTTATAATTGTTTAAAAAGAATGTTTAATGAAGAAAAATTAGTTGTAAGCTCAGTACAAAGTCAGACTCGTTCTTCCACGAACTTAGATGTTAGAATTAGTTTTTTTCACAAAACCACAACTCAGCATTCTTTCACTTTCCAAGGTCCAAAAATTTTTAACATTCTGCCAAAATATCTGAAAGAAATGAAAAAAATATACATTTAAGTAGGAAGTAAAACATTTTATACTTTCCAATCCAGGAAAATTTAATTCATTATAAAGCGTTTCTTATCATCTTACTATACAAACATATATAATGTGTTATAATAATGTGATACCATACTTTTGATCTTAAAATACATATGTATTACATATAATATTGTTATCTTCCAACACTCTTTCTGCTCCGTTATCAACTGAAAGAAAAAAGGACATTTTTAATTACTGCAATTTGTATTTGCCTAAAATAAAATTTATATAGTACTCACCAAAAAATGTAATGAGTGTGCCATGTTCTTAAGCTACAGTACAGGCTTCCTAGCCTAGTGTGTTTTTTCTTTCTTTTCTGGGATACTCAAAATTTCACATTTTATAAAATAAAATAAATACATTTGTACTTAACACAACCAAATTGAATAAATAAAGTTAAAAGTATGGGAATAAAATCTATGCACTCATTCATTCGTCTCTCATTCCTATTTACATCCATGCACTCTCTCCCATTCATTCCCGGTTGTAGTTAGTGATTTACGTACATATGTACAAAAGCGTAGGTATTATTTAAGTTGTATTGCGTGTGGTTATCTTGGTCTGAGTTCCATCTGAAGGTTGGCGTGCAAGAGGCTATAACCATTTATGCGACTTGCGCGTGAGTTTGCTATTTGATTATGTAAGCTCTCTGGGAGACAGTACTTGTAGTACCTCTCTGCCAGAGTGGTGACATAATCAGTAATGGTTGGCATATCTGTCTTTCTGTGGAGCCATATGTTGTTTGGAAGTCTGTTGTCTATTAGACGTACACCAGCTGCAGGCATTTATTCTGCACAACTTGCATACGTTTAAATAGAGCTTTAGTGGTTGAACAGAACGTCATTGTCGGTCGCACCACCTGACTGTAGAGAAGAAGTTTATTCCTCATTGACAGTCGGCTGTTGCGACAGATCAATGGGTATAGCTGAGCCATTGCAGCTTTTGCTTTCTGAACTTGTGATGTTATGTGCAAATTGTGCAGAGTATTCGGCTGAATAATGTAGCCAACAGATCAGCAAACTACATAATTCAATTAGAACATCACGGCTTTTGTCCTGTAAAGTAGCAGTGATTGATCTCTGTTTATTTTGGAGCAACTCCAGTGTTAAATAAGATACTGTTAGAAAATCAGCGTTATTAGTGGTGACTCCAACACGCCAATTTTGAAAATGAGGTACCTACCCAAGTAACATTTTAATATCCTAGGAATGTACTGGGAATGTTCGGCATGGTCCAAGGTACATTCCTAGAATGTACATAAATAGCATTATGTATATCCCTAGGACTTGCTAGGGTTGTGACTTTTGTATGTCACATCAAGTACCTAGCATGTACCTAATATGTCCCTATGTACCACAGTGTATGTGTTTGGAATGTTTTAGTGATATTCGGCATATCCTCACATATGCATGTTATATAACAGGAATATCCACGAAGGAATTACTGTTTGGTGAATATTCCCTTTATATTCTAAAAATGTCCAGATTTAGTGCAATACATATACCAGGTATATTCCTCAAATCTGCCCTCAGATTGTCGCATCCACCATTTTATTGTAATTAGTATAAACGTTATGGCTAAAACCCGTATATTGGATAATACTAGAATTACCCGGATGGTGTTGAAATTATATCCAAATAAAGTGGGTATAGGCAACGAAGAGGGAGGAAAAATAACCATTCCATTCACCCTTCCCCTTCGTTGCCTATACCCACTTTATTTGGATATAATTTCAACATTATCCGGGTAATTCTAGTATTATCCAATATACGGGTTTTAGCCGTAACATAAATAATTATATATATAAGGTGGTAATAATTATTGAGTCACATGCATAATTATTACAATGAAGTTTGTTTAAATTAACTTAATAATATTTTTGTATTAATTCTGCTTCAATTTTGCCTAATATTAATGAACATGATGACCAGATGGATTGCTGCACCCAAAAAAGAAACAATATTAAGAATAGTATTCTTATTTATTTACAACACCAAATAAAACATACATAACTTAAAACAAAATAAACTCAATAAACTTCAATTGAGAAAAAAAATTTAAATTTCATTATTATTGTCACCGCCATTATCTTCAGCAGGTTTCTTTGATGTCTTCTCCATCCTATCTTTGGCTCTCACCAGCCAAAGTTTTATCACAGCAACTATATCAAGCTCCGTGCTCATAGGAAACATCAGTCTCACACTTCCTACAAAAAAAAGTGTCTACTAAAAGTCTACCTTTTATTATGAAATTGTATTTTGGTTCAGTAGTAGATAACACCTATTTTTAAGACTGCGGATATTTGTTATTAGCGAAAGTTGGATATTCACGTTTTTTTGTTTGATAATATCTTAGTAGTTTTAGCAAATTTAGAAAGATATTATAACTTTAGCCAAATTGAGGTGTTTGAATGGAGCTTTTCCTTTCGCTCCTACCCAGGAATATTTCACACCTACTTCATTTGTAAGAAGTTTGTACATCAGTTTTCTTGTACCATCTTTAACTGATTCTCCACCCACATGGCTCAATTCCAAAGCCTGTAAAAAAATGGCCATTGTAAACAAGTCTTGTAACCTAAATTATGCAGTCAAATAATTAAAAACATTATGCCATTAGTGCAATTAAGTAGACTACTCCACTTATGCAACAATTGTCAATAATGATTTCCAAACAAAGTTAAAAAATGTTTTAAAGCAATTTGATAAGTATGGGGAGTGCATTTAATTTGTTTATATGAGAGAGTTAATTAAGACACAACCTTCACAGTAAAAAATAGTCACTAATGTACATCCGAATTACACAGTATATACAAATAAATACAAAACTGAAATAGAATATTACAATGTGCCATTCCACTTCTAGACAAAATTATATTTTTAAATACATAATATACAATAATTTAGGTACATATATTTACCATACCCAGTATAACAGTATGAATTAATTATTATACATGTATTAGAGGAAAAGCAGCCAACAATAATAATATAATTACCGCCTTTTCAGTTCTCTTATCGTTGTCTTTGTGACAAACACACAAAACCTTCAAGCCGTTGCGTTGAGGGAAATACAAATATACAAAAAACTTAGGTTACACCTATGGATTCAGTGTTATGTTATCTATTCTATGGATCATTATATTATATTTCTATTTCTCTATGCTATGGATTACACACTAGTCACACTACTATAACAAACATTCACGTTCACATTGCACATCACATAACCTAAAATTTCTTCTTCCTTTTTTGGGCTATATACTGAGGGATAATTTACCCAAAACCAAAAGAATGCACATTATTTTGTACCATTTTGTGATTTTGAATATACCATGAATGTCACAGGTATTTCCCTGAATGGATATACACTACTAGTGTTTACGTGTACATTAACTACTTTTTCCAATATTCCATGGATGTCACAGGTATATCCTTGAATGGATATACCCTGTTAGTCGTAACGTGTATAAAGATTAAATAAGAAGTACATTCCTGTTATATTGTTGGTACATTGTGAAGGGAATATACCATCTAAGATTTGAAACAATATATCAGGAATGTACCCACCATATTCGGTATATATTTTGAACATTATGAATATACTAAGAATATGCTTTGTACATTGAATGCTACTTGGGTAACTGATTGTGATAAATCACAAACAGATTAGCAATAAGCAACCATCTAGTACTAAAAATCAAGCCCGTTTGTTGTTATTGTTGTCTTAAACACGTTGTTTTTATCATTCAGACGTTTTTTTTCTGTAAAGTATCAGTTATAAATCACAGATTTGTTTTTCCAGAGCAGATTTAGCGACTAGTATGAAGCTGTAACGAAAGTTCTTTCCCTTAACTAATATTTGTAATGACCAAAGTAGGCGCTTTCAAAAATCAGTGTCTTATTTTCAATATAATTGATAATTGCTTTTTTTCGAAAAGTAACAGTGATAAATCACCCATTGTCATTGCCAAAAAACAGTTAATATTTAGACTCGATTACCTGGTCTATGCCACCAGTGCCTATTCATTTTAATATGTATGGCAACGAAATTGGGACACTGTCTACCAACATTAAAATATTTACAAAGTCAGCTTTCGGAAAATCGATAGTCGACCAATTCGTCTTTTTTCAAAGTCCGCTTAAACTATTTATTAGTAGCTAGCTAGGAAAACGTACATCGATTTTATCCACCATTCAATATAACATATGGCATCTATAAAATGTCGAACACTTGGTTTGATACCAAAAATAACTCTTTAATTGGGTTTTTCGTTAAATAAAATTCCTTTTTTATCTTTTTGGTTTTATAGCAGCACCTCGTAAACCTAAAAATAACATACACATTGAATAAAAGTATGGAAACGGCTTTTATATACTCTTATGCACTAGGCAAATTTGTTCGGACAATGAATTATTCTGTCTTTTTGTCACAATCTTAGTATATCTGACGCGTTATGGAATAACCGCATAGCCATGATTGAACCCAGATTAACTAGATCAGTCCGACGCAAAATACATCTCGGAAACAAACTATGAATAAGAATAAGATAATATACAATCAGAAAATTATTAACTTAATTTAAAATTTCAATTTAATCATCATTTCAGATTATTTAAGTTCCACTGGAACGGTTTAGGAAGACACTGCAAACGCTAAATAAACTCTCCTCTAGCTTAACAATTCTGGCATAACCTAATACTGATACTGGTCATTCCGTTCTTTTTAGTGGTTACCATTAGTCGAGTTCAACCCAAAAAAGTTGATTAGGTTGAGATATCTATGTAACATCATAACCTAATTTTATTTGATATTAAAACTTCAATAATTAACGAAGAAATGTTCAATTTAAACTAGTGACTCGTTTTGCTAACACAGTAGCTTTATCAAACGAGTGAACGTATGAAAAACTTTTTTATTTATACAGTGCTTTAATACGTAATTTAAAGGATGTTGACGAGAGATAGATAGATAATGTTTACATTGAAATTGAGTGCCACATCTATTTCCTAGTATACCTCGTAAAGAAACTATAACTCTTGTTGATAACTTGTTCACGTACGAATCCTATAATTTAACTTTATTGAATGTATGGTTTAATCAAAACTATTTTCATTTCAATGTAGAGGTTTATAGCAGTATAGATGGTTTGATTATGGGATCCACTTTAGTCCCCCACTGGCAGAAATTTCAATTATGTGTAGAGATTGCCTATACCACTAAAATACACGTATTTGAAATCGGATAGTGAATGTATTACTGGCAACAATGTTTAAAAGTTACGTCCTAACCGGTGCATTAGCTACAGTATTTGTTAGGTTAGTTTAACAACAATAATAATAACCACCATTGTAAAACTGAGAACAATAATATACAAAAAATAATTGATCTTTGACCATGAGTAGCAACTAAAATGGCCTCAGGGATAGACATAGTCGTAAATAATAAAAAAGAAAATATAAAAAATTAAAAGAACGACAATATCAAGAAAAAAAATCGTAGTCCGTGAATTAAAGACACAGGTAAAAATGAGGTTAGAAGTTCGTTTTTCATATGTATGTATTGCTCAGATTAATCTGTGATCACGTGACCAAAAATCCATCACCTATGCGATGCAAATAACGAACGTAGCTTATGTCAAAACAAATTCGCTTATCCTAGCAACAATACCAACAATTCCTTCTGCATGAGTAGGTTGTTCTGTGGTAACACATAAAACAAATACGTCCATAAAATTAGCCTCAACAACCCAGCCTTCTCTTCTATTATTTAATTGCTCTGATCATTGTTTATGGAGCAACTAATTCGCAACTAATTTTTCACGGCCATCTCAGACGTTTTTGAACATATGTAGGAAATCGAGATATTTAAAACTCACTTTTCTTCTATCATTTAATTGCTCTGATCATTGTCCACGGAGCAACTTATTAGCAAATATTTTTTCATGGCCATTTCAGACCTTTTTGAGTATCTCCGGAAAAATTAATCGATCAAAACTCACTTTTCTGCTATTATTTAATTGTTCTGATCATTGTTCATGGAGCAACTAATTAGCAACTAATTTTTCACGGCCATCTCAGACGTTTTTGAGTCTCTCCGGAAAAATTATTCGATCAAAAGTCTCTTTTCTTCTATTATTTAATTGCTCTTATCATTGTCCACGGAGCAACTAATTAGCAACTAATTTTTCACGGCCATCTCAGACGTTTTTGAGTCTCTCCGGAAAAATTAATCGATCAAAAGTGACAATTCTTCTATTATTTAATTGCTCTGATCATTGTCCACGGAGCAACTAATTTTTCACGGGTATTTCAGACGTTTTTGAGTCTCTCCGGAAAAATTAGTTGATCAAAACTCACTTTTCTTCTATTATTTAATTGTTCTGATCATTGTTCATGGAGCAACTAATTAGCAACTAATTCTTGACGTGTTTTTGTATGATTTTACCGTGTAATATTATATGACAAGGCTAACTTTTAAAAAAATGTCATCATTTTCTCGGTTGCTATATGAGCAACAAATTTCCGATTAGGGCAACTAATTAGCACATAAAAAGCCCTAAATTTTTAGGTATTTTAGATCTGATTGGGCTGTGTTGTTGGGGCTAATTTTATGGACGTAAAACAAATTTTAGGGTGGAGTAGTTTCTACACGTTTTAGTAACAATTAACAATGTATTAAATAATTTTAGAATCTTGTCGAATCGTTTGAATGTTATTATATTATGTAAATGTGCGATAGGTCGTAAATTAATGAACATATCTCTGGAACCAGTTAGCAGCAGATTCGGGTTTTACCTTGTTATATCCTCAAGAAACACACGCTGACGATTTATGCAAATTCACGTGTGCTCGCAGCAGTTCCATTCACGTTGTAAATAATTCAATCAAAAGTACATTTACGATAAATAATGTTATTTTTTTTTTTCAACTCATTAAACCTACCGCACTGCCGCCGGACGTTATCTCTTGAAAGACAAAACGTTTTAAGCATGAGACAAACGTAATCAATTAATAATATTAATTAACTGTTTTTTTTCTTAATTTCATTTAATCGTTATGCGGGCTATTATTATGCTTGTATACTCGTATGTTTCGTGTAGTTAGGTTTTTATGAATTTAAAAATGGTGGGAAAACGTACTGAGGTGCGTTTAGTTGAATTATTATGAATATTACAATAAATTATAACCTGAGAACCGAAAATAAATGTAGCACATGGTTAAAATGGGCGATAGCTGTCTATAAGACCCTCCATTGCGACTTGTAAGAGTCTTTTTTAGCTCATACCTATTCAGATTTCACCGAACAAATTATTAGTTTGTTTGGTGAATGATATTTCAGTTCCGAAGGCGAGAGGGAGACCCTGTCGAACATCAGATACCTGATTCGAGCCGTGGGGGGCAGGTACGAATTATATGCTCTGCTGTTTCGTCATTTTCCAGACAATATACAGGGTGTCCCAAATTGGTGTGTTTTGCAGGGTTTCACGTAAACTAGAAGAGATAGAAGAAAAGCAGTTAAGATGTTATGACTTCTTTTTTTGTTAACCCGCCGTCACTCGCGTCCCCTTTTTTACACGATCGCTCGCGTTAAAAATTATTGAATTAACATATTTTGTACTTGGTTATTAAAATATTTATCAAAATAAAATACACATTAAAATAAACAAAGTTTTAAGTCAAAAAAATATTAATTAAAAAAAAACGCATGTGTGTTATGAGTAAGGCCGTGATAACATTCCTTAAGGCTCGGCCAAAAAACTGCAAGTTGAAAAAAAATATGACCGATTTTTCAAAAATGTTAGATTTTTTCTAACGGTGCGTGTGACGGCAACGATAGCCTTATTAAATTTTTAGTAACTCCCTGCAGTTGGGAGATACAGGGCGATTATTGAAAACTGTCGAAAACTACAAAGTACTATAACTTCTCAATTAACAGAAATATAAAAAAATGTTATAACAACCTTTGATAGATTTAATATTAAAGATTTCAGTGGCGCACAGAATTTTTTTTTAGGGGTACACTAAGGAAATATAATGCAAACTTATGTTGTTTTAAATGGGGCACCCTGTATATTTTGACGAAATTCAACATTTTATTATAAGGATACTGATGTGTGACAATTTTATTTATCAAAATTATAATTAAAGAAAAATAAAACCAATAAACATATGAAACAACAAGAAATATTGTAACAAATAATTTTATTAGAATGTAAAAATAACATGTTCAAAATGTCCACCGGTTTGTTGTAATAATAATAATTTCTTCTTCTTACTGATCTTACACAATTGAGAATATGCACTGACTTTATTTTTCTAAATGCGGCATGAATATTTTGTAAGAAACCTTCCCTACTCTCGAAGTTAGTCTTGTAAATATTTTTTTTAAATCCCAAATAAAAAAATCAGGAGTATTTACTTCCGGAAAACGAGGGGGCCATCTAACCGGTTCATAAGTACCAATCCACCGATTAGGAAATTTTTCGTTTAAATAATCTAAAATGAATAGAGCATTGTGAGCAGGTGCTCCAAATTGTTGGAATAAAATGTGTCCCTATCAGCCAACAAAAACGGTACAATTATTAGAAGAAATCGTTTTTTTTTTTTCAAAAGGAGCTGTCCCTTCGCCGGCACCACCTCAGCCTCCTGGGCTTATTGTGGATACTCCTAGTGTTCCGACTACAACCTATTCAGCCAATCCGTTCCCTGTATTAGCTCATACAGGCTCTTTGCCGGTTGGTTGTCTTCTGGAGTCATTTGGGTTCTGCCATACAGTTTCTGCCTTCTGTGGTCCAGCGACTCACAGTTGCATAATATATGCAGAGCTGTTTCGGTATCCTTTTTGCATCTTCTGCATGTAAGGTCTCCGTTGTACAGCCCTATTTTGTTTAGGAGCTCCTTTGTGGGAAAGTGTCCCGTAAGTAGCCCCGTTATGGTGCGTAGTTTGTTCCTGCTCATTGAGAGCAGTTATTTCGATACTTTTTCTGATGGTTCTTTTATTAATTTCTTCCAGAAGAAAACGTTAAAACTGGCTGGAGTGTGAAGTTATTAACTGTTGTTGAACACCACCTAACCTAACCGTCACCGTGTATCATAGAGGCGCAAGATCCCTTTTTTTAAAGGGATTAATTTATTTGTAAAAGTTATTACATCATGAGCGTACGTTAATATTTGATATCATCTATTCTTATTTGTACTATTGGCACTCCCCGTAACTGCCCATCCATTTTTTTTAAATTATTCATCCTAGGCATTAGAGAAGTCTTGATTATAATTTTTTCAAATGTTTTCGCGAGGTAAATTACTATTTTCCAGCTCAAACAGTATTAAGTTTAATTATGAAGTAAAATCCTACTAATTAAATTTTATGTATTTTAAAGCCTCTGAGATGAAATTAAACATGCCCTGATTTATTTCAATGCTCTTTTTCCCAACATTCTTTGAACATTTGAACTGAAAAAAATCAAAACATTCATTAATTTCCATTTTCAGTTTTTGTAGAATTTTTTTCGTCCAAACCCGCAGTTTCTTTATTAATTTCCTTCGAGCAATTCCATGATTCCTCATTATCGTCTAATACTAGATGGAAATTAAACATCTGGCTGTATTCAATGATGTTATAAACCTAAGGGTGAATTCAAAACGGAACGGAACGGAAAGAACTCATTTAAAAAAATTCTGCAAAATGATATTTTTTTAAATTTCGCTATTTTTTAAGTTTTATTTCAACGAATATTTTTATGTTTTTCGAATGAACTTGTCGGAAGTGAAGAAATGTTATTTTTGAAAGATATGAATTATTCATTCAATAGTTATACGTCTTTACAAGGACAAATATAAATTGTTGGAACTTGGGTTTCATAGCCCACGAAATATAGCCTGAAAATTATCATTTTACATTGTTTCCTTCCTGGTGGCTGATTTTGTTTGAGAAGAGGGCAAAATTGATGTAGAATAAGATGCACTCATACCGATCTCTGAAGTCGTTGCGTAAAATTTTTTAACTATGTAAAAGGTTCAGTAAAAATAACGTTTTTCGTGCATTTCTTGTTGCCCTTCAATTTTACAGAAAAAACGTTGAGAACTCTTTTTTTCTCTTCAAAAGAATTATAAAACTAGACTTTGCACGTCAAAAAATATCGATTAGATCCGTCAGTATGAGCCAAAAACTTTTGTTTACAATACTATTAATTAAACAAATTTAAAACCCGATGCTATTATTATTATGACAACTTTATATTACACCTAAGTATGCCCTCAAATTTACAAATAACTTACACGAAGTCTGCAATCTGTAACCTAATTAGCTTGCAAATTATGGCGTCATAAACAAATTAATTGATTCTCGCCCTGTACGACATTGCGCACCACCCTTACTCAAGTTGTAGTTCAGTTACTTGCTGTAAAGCGCCATGCGCTACAGACAGCGCACAAACTTTCTTCCATCTCTTCCCATATGTTTTAAAACCTCTATTAGTTATTTTTCTATGGGGCTGACGCGCATTTAGAGAATCAACCATAGATATTGCTAGATAAATTTTCAAATTTTCATAAATGTTTTCCGATACTTAATAGGTAACACTTTATGAGTGAAAATATTTCTAAATTGTTTTACCGTCAACCAGTTTCGGAAATTCCATAACTTCGTAATATGTAGTTGTTGATTGATATTCCATTTTCTCAGATTTGATTAAATTTTGTACTCAAATTTCGTTACACTTGGACTAAGTCAACGTGTTTTGTCCGCATTCGAAATCAGGACAGCATAAAGCTGGTAACTATCATTCTCCAGCGGTCTTTATGCTACGGTTCAACAACAATTTTTTATGGTAATTTCCTTAACTCAACACGTGATCTATACACTACTGACATTCATTTCTATAAGAAAAATTCTACCCAGAATCTATTTTTTTATATTTCTTACAATTTGATCCTTTATCAATAACTCATCCAGTCATTTCCCCGTTAATATATTCATCCCATTATGATATTTGTTTGTCCTTGACTCCCTATTCCTTCACCTCATCATTTTTCAAAGAAGACGTCGCATTGTTGCCATTCAAAATGATAATAAAATAATCGTCTTCAAATTTTATTTAGCAATTCAACTGTAGGGCTAAATTAGGGCGCGAAGGCTTGAAGATAATCCAACGTTCACAATAAGAATTATATCATGACCTAGCGCGGTGGTTTTTTATGATGCCAAGTAGAGAAATAACCCGATAAAGGTATTGTGCGAGATACATTTTTAGTCTAGAGCTTACGAGGCTTTGGTAAGATTTAACCGGCTCTTCATATACGTATGTGAACTTAGCGTCTCATATCGCAGCGTCTCATAATTTTA
>CAJUYI010000122.1:54766-86399 GCA_910591695.1 Galerucella pusilla
AGGGATGTTCTGTCTACCAGTCTAATTCATAAACCTGATCCTCCAACGGAAACACTGACTTTCTGTTACGCCACTGCCTTTTTTTTTATTTCTAAAATTCATCAAAGCTTATAATTCGACAATCAACTCAACACTTCATTCCATTTAATTGCCTTTTCGCACTTTTCTTTACTACAATGATTAAAATTCACATAAAAATCAATCACTATTTACTGAAGAAGACTGGGCACAAGTGAGTTTTAATGCTAAAATATCTGGCATTTCTGGCTTCAATCAAATCTAAATCATTTTGCGTTTAGTCTGAACTGCAACTTTCACGATTTAGCCTTGAATTTATAAAATATTGTTGTAACATTATGTAATTTGCTGACTATTATATTAGTGAATTGACATACATTTTTAATAGTCAAATAATTGAGTAATTGGCTTGATAATGTTTTATTATAATATACCTACTCACTACTGCAAAATCTATTATATAAAAAAATCTGTTTCAATGTGAGAATTCCGCTAGACAAAAGCATCGGGAACATGAAAAACAAACCGGACATGGAACTGAACTTGGATTCGTATCCGGGTTCTTTGTTTTGATAACCTCTCAGTCACGTGTGGTCGAGTGCTGTCTTGCTGAAGCCAAAAATCGTGTTCCAAAAATTTATACCATGATATATGACAATATTCCCAAGATGTTAATTAGCAATCAGGGATTTCGTACTTACAGGAACCAATTCTGTGCCAGTTTGATAGCATTTACGACCCCAGAATATAACAGAGTCAATGCCTAAAACTTTTATCTAAAACTCTTTAACGGAATTGCTTTAATTCTCAATATATTGCGATTTTTAACATTTATTCATGACTTTCAATCCCTTCCCTGGGGTTAATCTCAAAAATTTGTTCAGATCTAAATTCCTGAGATGAAAATCTATAGTAATTCATACATCACATCGCCTTAGCAAAAATCGGTTCACTTTCGTTGTTTTTAATTGGACTATAATAGAACCATGTTTTGTTCAAGGCTAGTTTCATCTGTTAAGAAAACTTTCAAATTATCCATAGACCAACGTTGCGCAATGGTGCAGTAGCTGCTATTCTACAGATCAATCCAGCAACGTTCAACCCACAGATAACCCAGTTCAACCATCTGTTTTATAAAAAATTGTAAAATTGATCACAAAACTGGTGTGGTGACTTTCCTGTATCATCAAGTGTATCGTATAATAAAACGTTCATCTTGTTCGTGAGTGCATTGTTTGTGCCCTTCTGAAATAATTTCTTACCTTAACTAGATTTTCTATTGCATAGGAGTACAAGAAAGGGTCAATAGCCATAGAACGGCAATAAACCATTGGCGTTACTTTTTTCGGTAAATACTTGAATGGTTTCATTTGACGGTTTTTTTAATGGTGCAAAAGATAATTTATTGTCAAGACCTTTTGAAAACCATATTTTTTATTATTAATCATTAATAACTGTTTTCCTCGTCCACTCAAAATTATTTCCAAATTTTAAGAGAGAATTTAACAAAACTGTGAAGAAAAATGGAAGAGTTATAATTTTTTTAATATGCGCGTGCGCAGTAACATCGATAATTGAAAAGGAAAATTATGAGGAAATCTTGCAACGTCGCAACCCTTGTCACAATCACATCATCTGATCGACGATTTTCATGCACTGCGTTCTACTTTTTACACTTTTTAAAATCTTCTCACTTTGTGTCTTAAAGTGAGAACGTCCTACAATTAATATAAACAGGGAGAGATATAACCGTGTCGACTCGCGTGTTTGTGGTAATTTTGCTATTATTTGTCAAATATGGTATTTTAGTGTACAAATTTTTGTCAGCGGTTTCCCCCTCGACCAACACCCACTCATCTTGCTAGTCAATCAGCCACTGAAATGAATATAAATCTAGACTAAATTCAATTTCAATTTGGTTTTGTTAAGTACATTACATTTTATTTTATAAAAATGTGAAATTTTGAGTATCCCATGGAAGAAAACTACACTAGGCCAAAGATTACAGAATTAAATATATTTATATTCTGTAATCTTTGACTAGGCTAGGAAGCCTGTACTGTAGCTTAAAAACACGGCACACTCATTACATATTTTGGTGAGTACTATATAATATTTTATTTTAGGCAATTACAAATACAAATTGCAGTGATTATAATGTCCTTTTTTACTTTCAGTTGATAATGGAGCAGAAAGAGTGTTGGAAGATTCCAATATTATATGTAATACATATGTATTTTAAGATCAAAAGTATGTTATCACATTATAATATGTTTGTATAATAAGATGATGAAAAACGCTTTATAATGAATTAAATTTTCCTGGATTGGAAATTATAAAATGTTTCACTTCCTTCTTAAATGTATGATATTTTTTCATTTCTTTCAGATGTTTTGGCAGAATGTTATAAATTTTTGGACCTTGGAAAGTGAAAGAATGCTGAGTTGTGGTTTTGTGGAAAAAACTAATTCTAACATCTAAGTTCGTGGAAGAGCGAGTCTGACTTTGTACTGAGCTTACATCTAATTTTTCTTCATAAAACATTCTTTTTAAGCAATTAAAAATATATATTGAATGGATGTTGAATATTTTATACTTATAGTTTCTTTATACAAGAGATCAGTCGGGTATAGTCTATTTCTTCGATAAATAATTTTAATTAGTAAATTTTGTGCCACTTGCAATGTATTTAGTATTGTTTAAAGGCTGCTCCCCATGCTGGTATGCAATATGAAATGACAGATTCTGCAAGAGAGGTATACAATATCAATAAATTTTTTTTAGATAATATATCACGCAGTTCGTGAAATTTATAAATAAAAGTACGTAAACGCTTAGCAACATAGCTAATATGCTCAGTCCACTTTAAGTGTTGATCAAGTAAGATGCCGAGATATTTTATTGACTTTGTTTTTTCAATCAGATGACAGTTACAAACTTGGCTATTACAATTTGCTTTATGTAATTTAATGATGAAATCATTTGGTTGATCGTGTTTGGTTGTAGAAAAAGTTATAAATTTAGTTTTGCTGATATTCAAAGACAACCTATTATTATTTAACCACATATACACTTTCTTTAATTCAGTCTCAGCAATACATTTAGTTTCTTTCCACGTAGGACCCGTGAAAATAATCGCAGTGTCGTCTGCGTAACATGTTAAATGACCTTTGAAATTATTTATCTTAGTTATGCTATTAATATAAATAAGAAAGAGTATTGGGCCCAAAACTGTGCCTTGTGGTACTCCAGCTGAAACTTCAGACTCATAACTTAATTCATTTTCAATTTTGACTTTTTGAGTCCTTCCGGTTAAATAACATGTCATCAAATCTGGAACTGTGCCTCTAATCCCATATTTATTCAATTTTTGAATGAGTAATTCGTGATTTACAGTATCAAAGGCTTTAGCTAAATCTAAAAATATTGCCAGTGTTTTTTTAGAATTATCGACGGCAAAATGTGAATATACGTAAAGAAAGAAAGACGTTGATAAAAGAGAATAGGCATAACTTTTCAAAAACTGTTCCACTATCCATACATCATTTGAGTTATGCTCAACCGCCCGGGCACTTGAACTGAATCTTTGTACCTTTTCCCATGTTATCCCCTTCCATTCCAGAAGCTCTGTGCCTTCTATATAGGCCACTATTTTGACTGGAGTGATGTTCAGTAGTTGTGATGGTTGTATTATCCAAAGCGCTTCTGACTGAGTCCTTGTAATTCATTTCAGAAGTATGTTATTGGGCTTCCAGACACAATATCAGAGCGCACCCAAAGGGCGCGTGATATAGTGAGTGGTTGGTGTAGGGAGGAAGAACTGGCAGTGAAGCGCCACAAAACTACACTGGTACCGTTTACAAAAAAGAGAAAATTGCAAGGTCTACAAAAGCCGCAAATTAACGGAGTGGAAATTCCATTTGCGAAAGAAGTTGAATACCTAGGGGTGATATTTGACCAAAAGCTCACATGGAACTTCCACATTGAAAAAACCACACACAAGGCCAGAATCGCCCTTGGAAGGTGCAGGCAAATGTGTTGAAATAATTGGGGATTAAATCCCAACATGACCAAATGGTTATATACGAGTATACAGGTTGTGATGCCAATGATAACCTATTGATCAGTTGTCTGGTGGCCCAGGACACTGCAGATTAGAGCGCAGAGGCAGCTAAGTGGTATTCAAAGGCAGGCCTGCCTAAGTATTACTGGGGCCATGAAAACGACTCCGACTGCGGCCCTGGAGGTAATAGTAAACCTACCACCACTACATATCCTCATTCAAGGAAATGCAAGATCTGTTAGTGACAGATTATTACAGGGACCTTCTCCGATAAGCCAAGAACACGGTAAGGTCTACAAAGAGCTATATGAAGAAATAAAGGCAGATCCAATACTGGTAATGCCAACGGATCAGATTGCCCCACAATATAATTTTACAAACGACTATAAAGTTTACATTCCAGAGAGAAAGGACTGGGAAGCAGGGCCTCCTATAACAGCGAATCTCAACTGGTACACTGATGGCTCGAAAACAGACTCCGGAGTAGGAGCCGGAATATATGGGGTACAAGAAGAAGATCACGATCTCTCTAAGCCTAGGGAAACATGCTACTGTCTTTCAGGCAGAGGTACTGGCGGTGCAATGCTGTGCAAAGGAGTTGATGAGACAGGAGGTCGACAACCAAAGAATCGCCATCTACTCCGACAGCCAAGCAGCACTTGAGGCGATACGCTCATATAAGATAACATCAAATCTGGTGTGGGAGTGTCGGAAGGCCCTAAACAGACTAGGCAGTCATAATAGAGTGACCCTAGCTTGGGTAACAGGCCACCAAGGAATAAAGGCAATGAAAAAGCTGATAAATTAGCCAAGTAGGGAGCAACGGAGGTCATGATAGGGCCAGAACCTTCCTGTGGAATTGCAAAATGCCTAAGTAAAGAGAGCATCCACGAATGGGTAAACAACCAGGCGTTGCGCTGGTGGTATGAAACCCCAGGACAAAGACACGCAAAAGTATTCCTTAAAAGCACTTCGACAATACTGTCACACGACCTACTATGTCAAAGTCGGGAAACGACGAGGATGATGGTAGGAATGCTGACCGGTCATTGTAGGCTGAGGAAACATATGCACACAATTGGCCTTGCAGATAACAGCCAGATAACAGCCTCTGCGGAGCACATACTCTGTGAGTGCGAATGCCTATCAAGGGTGAGGTTTTACTTACTCGGAGAAGAAAAACCGAGGGCAGAGAGCTACGCAAAGGAGGCGGTATCCAGGCTATTAGATCTAATAAAAAGAATAAAGCTAGATATTGAGCTCCAAATATAGGGAGGACCACAATAGATCTGCAAAGGTCGCAGTGGGATAGGACAAAGAGCCACTCCAATTCTAATCTAATCTAATTAGGTGTTTCACATACTCTGCACATAAGTTCACTAAGTTTGCCCATTCTGTGCACCTCGGGGTGCAGTGTCGGTAACTGTCTCCAAATATGTCTTACCCAGTTTCAACAGGTTGTGTGAAAGTTCCTTGTCTATATTATTCAGTAAACTCTTTGTATGGAGGTGTACTTGTGTCAGCCTCCAGTTAAGTTGGTGTTAAGTTTTCGGTTTTTCCTCTTAAGTAATCCCTCAAAACAGTTCCAGACCTATGAAGTCTTCTGTAGAACCTTGTTTAGCTGCCATTTCATTACCTGCAACCTCCTCATGTGTCGGCACCCAAATTGGAAACATTTTGTTGTCTCTTGCCTGCATGTTGAGGGATTCTTTACAGTATTTTACCAGCTTAGACCCCCGTGTGTACGCATAAGCTTTATCCCAAAAAATGTTTTTAAAATGCAGTTCTAACAATATACAAAAGTTTCACGTATTCACGTCACAGGTTTGGATCGATGTTTAGTATTCATATTTTCACTGAAATAAATATAATCACAATTGTAATGTAAAAGCTTCAGAATCTTTACAATTATTTAAAATGATAATTTCAGTTATTCTTAATAACTGTTATTATGCCTATTGAGAACAAATTCCTTGGTGAAACTCTTACTCTTAGTAAATCACGATCAATATTGTTAATTTTGTTGGGGATTACACAAACATAACTTCACCTTTTTCAAACAGTTAGATATATTGTTGTTTTAAAAAACAAAAATATTTACTGTTTACTTTGAGGATTACTTTGAACCTGACATGGAAATTCATGGCAACACCAGACCGCTTTTAATTTATTCATATTGTTGCGCCTAAATCAACATATTTCCGTGCAGTGGTTGAAGATTGTCGGAGCAAAATATGAATACCTAGACTGTTTTTTTTTTTAATATCCCGTTTTGTCTCTGTCCTCTACCTTTTGTGTACATAATAATCTTTGCTCTATACCTACCTAGACCTTTTCATACAAAAGTGACCTGAACTGATAGGAGAGGGTTTTTATTCATAGAACGGTGTTTCTAAGTACTTGTTACCCTTAAATCCGTTCAATGAAATTTATATAATGGAATAATTTGGGTATCTTGAAAACCTTTGGTTAAACGGCAAACTGACCTTTCGATTTTTTGCACATTCAGAAAAAACCCCATGGATTGTCGTTGAATAAATTTTCTATTGATTCCATTTTTTTGTATTTATGTTTCTTGGAGTTAATATCCACTGAGATCTGAAAGATCTATTGTGCTTCATTCTTATTCTCAATTCCTGAGGAAACTCCCAGAAACTAGTAGTTCTTCTTTTGAGGAATCTTACAATATTCGTAGACTTTAGTTTATCAAGTTTTCCTCTTCTGTCCAGTAGCCATGCAGGTGTTTTATGTGCGTTGGGTGGGATGGCATAATCTTTCGCAATTTGCCACAAATTTCTCAAGATTTGGAGTTTCCAGATGCTGTGCGCTGTTATTCTATAGTGTCATGCATTCCGCTAGTTTGTAAATGGAGGTTTCTTCTTCCATTCCACATAATTTTTTCATCGTTTTTTACTAGATTAGGCTTTTTGGGTTGATAATTAGGTTACAGGGCCGAAACACTTCTGATTTTTTGCCCCAGTTTTTACTTGTATGACGTATGTATATTTGGGTGACATTCACTGAGACATAAAATACCTATTCTGCCCCTTTACTTCTACTTAGCTCCTGAGGAAAGTCTCAGAGACTAGTGGCTCCTTTTGTCCTATTTCCCGGAGAAATTTTAGGATATCTGCAGGCTTTAACTTGGCTTGATATCCATCTTCTATCAAATAACTTCCTAGGTGTTGCACTCTAGGACTCCGAATTTCTGTGCAAAAGCTCAGCGCTTTAGTGGCTGCTTAACTATCCGACATTATGATAATCCTTTGCCTCCTATATCCTTTGTCAATATTGAACTGGGCACACTTGCACATGGCGTGAATTTCCGCTTGAAAGATACTATTGGTTTTCTCTCGCTTTCAGAGTGCTTTGTTTCGTCTATTTCTTTTGAGCTGCCTGTGTACCTTTGAGTGGCAAGTCTGGTAATGATATTTGGATTTGTCTCGATTATGATACTCTTCGTTTTTGATTTGCCAAAGACATGGATGAGTTCTATATGCTTCGATACAATTTCCAAGAACTTCATAAGTTGATTCTGGTGGTGCCATTTTCCCGTGTTGATTTTTTGATATACAATGCAAGCGATACTACGTGTACGATGGTGAACAACTGACGCGACCTGCGCAGGCGAACGGAGTACATGCACAGGTACACTCAAGCCGGTATCTCGTGACAAGGCGGATCTTCCAGTACGCAGAGAGAGAACGTATCCGGCCAGACTGGGATGGAATTTACCCGAACATTAGATATTAAAATGTATACAATGTTGTCAATATGTGGATGATCACAGTATTGTTAAGTATTTTTTAGGATGATATTTAGATAAATGAGTTTCAAATAATTGACACAACAATTTAATTACTAAAATGATGAGGGTATGATTAAAACAGAATACACAAATATAAAACGTTAGATCAGAACAAAATCAACTTTAAATAACGCGAAAAAATAAAACAATGCAACAGTGTAAAAATATCGAGCTGCCCACTGCATAACGTCTACCGTACGATTGGCTTTGCTGGATCCTTACTTTCAAATTTGTTACGGCGCATCGTCACCTCATTTCACGAGATACCGGTTGATTTTCGACCTTTCACCGATCGCCTGTACAAGTTGAAAAAAAAACTGCACACGGCTATTCCCGCACATGGGAACTGCGGATGTAGACCTCTCCGGTAGACCGTAGCGTGTATGGCCGGTATAAGGAATAATTATTTCCTTGAACAAATCAGATAAAGAAGCGGAAAATAACTACAAGTTAACGTGTGAAACTGATAATTTATTAGTTTGTAGCTACCAGTTTTCTCTCTTTTCAACTTAATAAATCGTCTGTCTATTTTTCAAGATTTTCTGGATAAGATGATAAGATTGGAGACGTAACTGGTTAAAGTTTTTTTTTCGGGTAAGTAGGAGGGTTCGTTGATAGACTTTTATCAGTCATAAAATATGATGGTGATGAAAGTTATTACTAAAACTTTTACTAATTCAATCAATAGTTTTAATAACAAAACTTTTTCTCGTTTATATTAATAGACACAAAATAAATGATGCATCATAAATCTGACTTGAAATATTATACTTTGGAAATAATTTATACTGTCTTCTTTATGACCATTTTTCTGCGAGATATTATAATTTTCTATTTTAGGTCCTTGCCAAGTTCACATTTTCATTTTTTAGGAAGGTTCTCTTGAAAACCTTTGTCAAAATAGTAATACTGACAACAATTCACAAGCTTTTACCCCGCGTGAGACGACACTGAAGTCAATTTGACTAAATTTAATAGTTTCCCACATAAAAATTGACTCAATTCCGTTTTTTCAACATTTCAATATATTTTAAAACTCCTTCATGAGTTTCCCTTCAATCTTTGTCGCATCATATTTGAATATTTCTTCTTTCTGTTATCCACGTACAATGCAACTAAGTCTTTCCCGTAATAAAATGTAATTTAATTGTTTCTCTTATTCTCTGTAGCAAGTGTACTTCTAATATCTTACTCAGATCATATGCTGTTTTAGCTAATACAATTATTTTCATCCGCTAATCAGAGTCATTCTTGTAACTAAAATATCAAGTTTGTTTTTCAATAGTTCTCTTAAACTCTTCAGCATAAAGTTTTAAAATCAACCTATGCTATTTTATATTTTACGCTGAACAATCCCTTCTTTATATTTTTTCTTCTATCCGCTCCATTTTTTTACACCACATCACTTGTAATGATGGATTTTCTTTATCTAGGTCATCCACTCACTCATTTCTTTTATTGTTTATCAATGTTTTGATTAATTTCATTTCCCTTGTTCATTCATTAGTTCTAAAACATCTCATACAATTTCTTTGTTAATAAGATTAGACTTAATTTATCTTATGAGCTAGGAGCCTCTTCCTCCGCAATTTCTGCCAAGAGCCAAAGTACTTAGTACTACATTTTGACCAACACTCACTTTCAGAAGACCACACAGGAAGCTATCATTGCCGTGACAGATACAGAAAAATATGTGGTGAAAACTGGGGTGCCTACCCAAAAATGACCCAACGACATGCTACGGACAGGGCCGGATCTACAATGGGGCATCCGGGGCGGTGCCCCGGGGCCCCTGACAGAGAATAAAAAGGGGAAAATATGCTCTTTCTGGACATATTTAAAAATTTTATACAAAAACAAACTTGAAAAAAAAATATTAAAACATATTAGTTGACTCAGAGTTTCTAGTTTGACTTAATGTAAAAAGAGATTTCAAATTTCCCGCGTCATTGGTTCATATCTGGTAGGCCCTGCCTTTACAGCTATTCGAGAATCGAGACTTGCGATACGCGTGCGCGTGGTGATGTGTCTCGTTAAACAAACGTGTGTTTCATTCGGAGCTTCGTACCGTAGTAACTGCGTAGTTACAGATTACGTATAGCTACGTATAGCTGCGTATAGCTCTGGTGAGGTTACACGAGTCACATGAGTTTTTTCATAAGTGCAATGAAACACGCAGTTCAAAAATGAAGCGAACTCATCAAAGTGGCGCCCAAAAAAGACGAGAAAAACAAAGGAAAATTGACGAAGGTTTTGACTGCATCGTTCATCAAACAGTTATCAACAGTTCCAAAAACGTTTTCACAAACGTTTCAGATTTCAGAAACGTTTTGGGGACCGTCTAGAAACAAACTACTTGCGTACCTCAATGGGACAAAATAGACTTAGTAATTTAGCGCTACTGACCATTGAAAATCAAAGAGCGCGCAAGATTGACTTTAATAAGGTAATAAACAAATTTTCTTCTGTAAAATCTAGAAAAAAGTGTTTTTAGTTTTAAGTTTCTGCGTTTGTAATGTCATAAGAGCATTTGCAAACATTCTACATGTAGGATATTGTGAACAATAAATATCGTAATTAACAGAAAACTGTCGTTCTTTCTCAATATTTATACGATATTATCATAACAAGTGATTTTAATATGGGGCCTCAAATTGTCTTTTGCCCCGGGGCCTTTTCAACTCAAGCTCCAGCCCTGGCTACGGATCAGTAGTGTAGTGGAACTATAGTGTTAAGATAGCACACAAAGGTCTGTTTGTCTGTGATTTACAAGGCCCATGAAAACCACTCATACACTTGCGATGGAGGTAAGATGAATCAACCACCACCACACATTTTTAAACAAGTTAAAGGGTTCTAGTTCTGGGTATAATAAGATTCACGCTAAATGCTATCTGTTAACCGGTTATAATAAAACCAATTGGACCCTTAAGTTGAAGAATAAATTTGAAATACTGGAAATGTAAGGATATTCCTATCTCAAATGATGTGAAATTGGAGATTCAAAGCTTCATGGCTTCAAATAACATGCCTTTTAAGGAATAGTATACAAAAAACAACTTTTACCAGTGAAGGAGTCATTTTCTTGAAGGAAAATGTATGTTTGTGATACAATTGCAAAAGAAATGGGTCAGAAAGTGTTACGACTACCTTCCTACTACTACGTGTTCAATTCCGTAGAGCTTATGTGGTAGAAGTTTAATCGAACGAGCGCGGAAAAATATTTCTCCGGCTCTACTGTGGTAAAATTAATTAGGAACTGTCTGAATGAACAAAAAGAGTCGAGCTGGATAATTCAATCTAGAATCAGGACCACATAAGAAGCTGTGGCAGTGGAAGAGATCACATGGGTCACATGTCCTTGTCAGATTCTTACACACTCTGGCGTTTCCTCATCTTCTAAACAAAGTCTAGACAATTCCGTTGCTGATTATGTGTGTCTCTCTTATTTACACCGAATTGTTTACCATTCTCGAGACTGGAGATTGTTCTTCTGCTTTTTACTATTTCTTCCCCACAATTCATCTTTATTGACTTCTCTTCATTTTTAACGCTCAGTTCTCAGTTCTTCCAACAATACTATTGATTTATAAACATGGTGTATAACATTCCGCAAAGCTGCTCACTTATCTCGGGTATAATTACAAATGCCTACAAGCATTTCACAATAAAGACCTTTGCAGGCAAAATGGCCTAAAGCAACTTTCTTCTTCAACGGTAGCATTGAATACGGAAAGATTCTTAGTAAATAAAACAATATTCTTGTTTGTGAAGGGATAAAGCGATACCAATAAACAACATCGTGATTAAAGCTACAATTCAAAGTGATTCGGCTCTAGAAGCCGCAGTCGGTTTATCTTGGGTTGAGAGTGTCAACCTGCTAACTCGTTTCAGGCGAAGTTTACGGATAAAGCAAAGAAAACAATTACGGTTTTTCGAGCCGTTATAATCGAACGTTAATATCCACGTAAAAAGGAACTTCTAGTCGGTCTTTGGAATATCGTTCTTTTTTTTGTATTTATATGTAAATTTAATTATAAATTGATAGTGTTATAGCTATATAGTTGAGATAAACTTTGTTTTTAAGTGTTTTATTGCCGTTCAATTTTTATCTTTAAAATACTGGTTATCATTATAGTTCTTTATAAGGTTATTATCAAAGAAATAACATGTTACTTTGTGGCAGCTGTCCGTTGTTAAAATATTTCTTTGTTTTATGTCTCGATGGTTCTTAGGTTCGACATTTCGACCACTATTAGCTTTTTAAGGCAGCTCTATTATCGGGGATAATACCACAAGAGCTGAGAATTAGGCGGAACCTAACCACAAAAAACATCTTGCTACATCTGCACTCGCGCGATATTTGGCAAGACAATTTAATAGGAAACTCAAGTAAACATTATTTTACAAAAATAATATGTGGAAGAATAATGTTTAAAAGGAACAATTAAAACACAACTATTATTGGTAGACATTTGCTCCTTTACTGATGCAGATTTAGTTGTTGACATCTACTTGGATGTTGTTGACACTGTGGCCAATTCATTCTACAAAGCTTTATCTCGGATATTTGTTACAATACGATTCTCATTATCAAGTTGTAAATAAGGCTTTATAGACTTGGAAGAGGAATGTCCAGTTATTTTAATTAATGCTTGTTCATTACTACCTGTTTTAGCTCAAGTTGACACGGCGCTTGAGCGATGAGAATAATTAGAACTGTTTTTATTGTTTGTATCCCTTTTGAATCGAGCTTTGTTTACCTCATCTCTCATAACATGTGCATAATATGGTCAAGGTTAAAATGCGAGCGATTGCACAGGTATACACTTTCCCAACAAAATAACTATTGGATTACGATAAGCTCCTTGCCGGTCAGTGTCGTATAAAAATTATTCAGACAATGCCAAACGCCAACAGAATTGGAGGACAACTAATGATACGCCTCTGTACAGAGTTCGGCAAAGTCCAGAACCAGACAAATATCGCAGAAAATATAAATTTTTCGGCAAATCTTTTTATACCACAAATTTTACTTCAACTTAAACTATAATTTGAAATTATTTTGAAATATACAGGGTGTGGCGTATCAAAGTTATATTTTTTCTTATGGAACACCCTATATTTTATTGCATTTTCTGATTGCCCCTAAAAAATAAAAGGCTCCTTTATAATGGTTAGGTTAGGTTAGAATAAAAATGTACCTTGAAAAACTAAGCTTCTCTTTTCCCAAATGTTTCCCTCGTCTGACTACATCTATTCCCCCTGGGCAAATCAAAAAACCAAAATGTATAACCACTCTTAGCTCGCATATTCGGTTCCCAATTTCAGTATTAGATCAACCTTCAAAACTATACTGGAAGATTATACAGATTATCACCAAATCTATACCGATGCTTCAATATCTGCAGCTGGCATTGGAGCCGCGGTGGTAACTACAAATAAAACTCATATGTTCAAATTTCCAGATACATATTCCATCTTCTCAGCCAAATTATATGCCTTATATGAAGCCTTAGCTAATATCAATCATTTATCTTCAAACACTCAAAACCATCTTATTCTCACAGACTCCCTCAGCTCAATAAAATCCATACAAAAAATATTCACAAATCACCCCCTTGTTTTAAAAATTAAAGAAGAACTCATAATAACAATAAGGATATCATCTTTATGTGGATCCCATCACACGTAGGAATAGATGGCAACGAGGAAGCTGATCAGAGAGCAAAAGACGCCACGGCCAACGAAGATGGTCGAGTAGTGCAGTTTTCAGTGAATGCGGATATTAACTCAATAATTCAAAATAAAGTAAACAGTGTCTATGAAGCTAAATGGAAAATAGCGGGAACCAAACTTAACGAGGTAAAAAGGACTATTAAACCGTGGTCAATTCTACCAAAAAATCGTCGTGATCCAGTGCTACTAACACGGCTACGTTTAGGTCATAACCGGCTAACTCACAGTTATCTATTTGATAGAGGTCCCGAACCAAAATGTAATTATTGTGACTCAAAACTAACTATCAAGCACCTACTTGTTGAATGTCCCCAACTAACACAACAGCGACAATTGGCACAACTCTCCAACAATGGATTATCTGATGTATTAGGAACAAACTTCAATTTACGTAGCCTGAAGATATTTCTTAAATTAATAAATGTTATAAATTCCTTATAAAATACCAAATGTAAGTAACTATGTATACACCAAATATCGCTAATGACCCCTCGTGGTCGATGCGCTAAAATAAAAAAAAATAATTTTCAGCTTCATTATTAGATCATTCAATGTGCAGTATCAGGCTTATTTTAAATGGAACACCCAGTATTTTAATAATTCATCATATTCAAAAAAATGTCCTATTTCGAATGGTATAAGGGTGTCCTATCATCATACTTTTCGTGCAATTTACAATTTTCTTAAATTTTATGCTAAATCGATTTTAAAACATCTGCAATTGTCTCTAAATCTCAAACTAATGATCTTGGCATAGTTTTTGTAAGAAACTAAATAGATTACGTTTTAAGCCTCCAGAAATATAGGGTCTTGCTATACCTATACCGAGTGGTTGAAAAGATATAGCAACTCTCACAGAAAAATTGAAGAACGTATCGCGGGACACACGGTAAGAACTTTATTTCTTTTTAGGCAATAATCAAATTTTTTGAATCAATAAATAAATACACATATTTTTATAAGAATTTATTTAACTCTGGATGAAACTTCATTTAACAAAAATGTACTCATCATTAAGTTGATTGGCACAAAGTACATATTAAGTATTCTATTAACTGTAATTAATAATACAATGTATGATGACAATCAACATTTTGCGCCGAGAGACTAGCTCTGAGACTGAGGAGAGAGCGCTAGAGTCCACACGCTCTCAAGGCACATAACGTAACAACTTAACGTAACGGTCATGTAATAACAAAAAACAAAAAAGTTTCACACAACACGTGTGTTATGTTGAAGATTGGCTTAATTATTATTATTATTTAGAACACTAAAATACAACATGGATAAAAACGGAACTAACACAAACAAGTAAAAGTAATCAACTTTTTGTTTTTTGTTATTTCATAAAATGTCTAAGTGGATACTGATTTTTCTGTGAGAGTGGCTTATCTTTTCAACCACTCGGTATAGGTATAGCAAAACCCTATATTTTTTGAAGGCTCAAAACGAGATCTATTTAGTTTCTTACAACTATGCCAAGATCATTAGTTTGAAATTTAAGAGAGCATTGCAGATGTTTTAAAATCGATTTAGCATAAAATTTTAAAAAATTTTAAATTGCACGGAAAGTATAATACCTAGGTATAGGACACCCTTATACCATTCGAAAGAGGACATTTTTTTGAATATGATGAATTATTAAAATACAGAGTATTCCATTTAAAATAAGTCTGATACTTCTTCACATTGAATGATCTAATGATGAAGCTGAAAATTCTGAACACCCTGTAAAGAGATATTTAGTATTCAATCGTGGAATACTTTCAACGAATGTCCAACTATTTAGATGTAAAGGAAAATTTGCTAGTTATATCAATGAGTTCGAAATGTTCACATTTCTAAAAAAGTCAGCATAACTCGGAATCCTCTGAATTTAGGTATAGGGATCCATTACAAAAAAAAAATCAGTTATAGTTTGTTTCAAAGGACTTGATAGCACAGAGCGCCTAGAATAAACGGAAAACGGAGGGCTGTCTCGAAAAAGTTTATCTCTTATTTATGTTTTACAATGTATCTAGAATACGAAGAAAGAAATTGTGACTAGGCCCCCGGTAATCGGTCAAATAACAATGGGTGCTAAAATGCAAATGAAGCATACGCAGTGAACCAAACGTCCCATAGTCTTGGAACAGGGTTAGGGTTAGGGTTTATTCATGATTTTTGCTTAACGTTTATTTTGATTAATAATATAATGAAAATACAAAATAATTGAGCTATTTGTCTTCATGGTTGGAAATTATTGTAAGTTATGTGAAAATTTAAAATGAAAAGAATTCAATTGATCAACGAGAAAACTGGTAAAACGTTTAAGGAAATAAATAGGCGAATTATAAGAATGATGGAAAAGTGGTTCAATGAAGTAGAAGTAAATGGACAAGTAGAGCGCTATCAGGGAGACGACAATACTATTATTCGGCTAACTTCTGGACAATTACGATACAATGCTAGTCAATGAGATGACGTAAACGAGGAGTACGACTGACTGAAATTGAATTGATATTAAAACATAAATCAACCTGTAAATCTGTACATTTTCTAAGAAAGTGAAAGATGCTACTAATTACGAAAGTAATCTGGGAAATGCTTAGGGGATTACTGTTTTCAAAATGATGGAAAGTAAGAGATAATTTATGTATATTTTAATAACAAATATGAAGTAAATTTGATTCGATACAAAGGCGATAAAGAAAAATGTTTCACTCTATTACGAAGGCAAAAGTTGTTATAATTCCAAACTTTCAAGCAAAAGTCGCTTTGTTAAATGCAAAATCTGCTGAATTTTTAAAGTCTCTTAGTTTAGTGGAAACAGTGTTACAATTCCAAAGTTTCAAGCGAAAGTCGCTTAGTAAAAGCAAAAGCTGCTATAGTTTTAGTTTTCTTTAAGGAGCATACTTTTGAAATTGAGTATAGAAAAGATAATATGATGGCAAATGTTGAAGATTTTACCAGAAAGCCCGAAGCCGCTCTGTTCTAGATGATCTGATCTTGCCAGTGAAATGAAGGACGTGATAAGAAACTATACTTCGTACGAGTGGAAATATTATGAGACAAAAAAAATGAATAAAAGCATAAAAAACGAAGACGATTAATGGCAACACGTACACATGTACCTACATATAAGCGAATATCGCTTGTAATGTTTTTGGCAACACGTGCCGATGAGCGAAGGTGGCTATTAATTTTTTTGGCAACACGTGCCTAGGAGCGAAGGTCGCTAGTGATTTTTTTGGCAACATGTGCCTATAAGCGAACGTGGCTAATGTTTTTTGGTAACATGTACCTATAAGCGACTGTAGCTAGTGTTTTTTAGCAGCAAGAGTTTATAGTGTTTTTCTTTGCAACACGGTCCAATAAGCGAACGTCGCTTGTGTTTTTTTGGAAAACATGTTGCCTTTGTATTTATTAAGCATAGGTACATGTTGCACATGTGTATCATATTTTTAGAGTTACGTACCAAGAGGGTAAAAAACTGACCCTATTACTAAGACTTCGCTGTAACCAGACTGTATCTCATGAACCGTTATCGTTAGATAATTGAAATGTTCACAAATGATGCATTTCTGTTACCGCTATGACACCAAATACTAGAAACAGAATAAAATTAATGTTTAAAAATCACGTTGCTTCTCTTTGTTCGATATTGATATGACAACAGATAGTTGGTGCCGTGGCCTAGATGGTTAAAGCGCCTTTCTATCAAACAGGTGATCGCGAGTTCGAATCTTTTTTCGGCCTCATTACCACGAAGTAATTCGGCGTGATTATTTTTTAAACTAAAACATCCACAATGGCGATGGTGCTGAATTTGAAATGTTTCTATTGAAACAAAAAGCTGCGTTACCTTGACAACCCTTTCAATGGCTAACTTTCTGACGCATTCATTGGCATTCATTCAAACGAAGATCCAATCAAACAACGTGAAAAAATTATCGCTGTCATTTGCTACTAGCAAATTATCAAAGGTAATACAACATTCAAACAAACCGAATTTAGATAAAATCCCTCGTCTTAACGGACTCGTGATTTTATCAATCGGTTTGTTTTCATATTTTTGCCAAATAAACAAGTTTTCGTGGAAAAGAAAAAATTTATCGATAAAATTTGAAGCACTCGTGGTATTACCTTTGATAATGATACGGAATCCTTCGTGCGCATTCCGACTCGCATAAATATGGAATTGGGAGAGGTAGCCATAATGTGCTTGATACTTGGATGTGTCAATTTAGTGGTGATTAATAAAAAAACGATCTCAGAAAAAGTAATAGGAGAATACCAAGCTGGTTTCAGAAAAGGGAGAGGAACGACAGATCAGATATTTACAATGAAGGAAATTTTAACATCATGCTATGAGTACAAAATACCAGTACTAGTACTTTTCCTTGATTTCAAGCAGGCATATGATTCTATTTCCAGAAGTAACCTGGCAAAGGCTTTGAATGAGTTCGAGATCCCAAGAAAATTGGTGAATCTTGTGAAGATGACTCTCATCAAAACTACTAGTAGTGTACAGATTAGAGGTGAAGGCTCAGAAAGTTTTGAAATAGGAACAGGTCTGAAGCAAGGTGACCCCTTGTCAACATTACTATTCAGCAGACAGCAGATTGAATAGAGAGGGACACATTTACTATAAAAGCCACCAAGTTATTTGTTATGCGAACGGAAAAGTAAGCTGATGAGACTCGGAAACCAGACAACAAATGACAAATTTAGAGTAGAAACCCAAAGAGCAATCATCGAATTTGAATATGTGGAAGAGTTTATATATCTAGGAACCCTGTTAAATAGTGATTGTAGTGAAGAAAAGGTAATTAAAAATAGAATCACGGAAGCTAACAAAAGTGCAGGAGCAATAAATCACCTAGTCCGGTCAAAGCATCTGTCAAGGAAATCAAAACTAAGATTGTACAGTAACTATATTGAAGCCTACGGTATTGTATAGTTGTGAGACATGGGTTTTAAACAAAAAACAAAGAGAAAGTGTAATCAGATGGGAAAGGAAAATGTTGAGAAGAATTCTGGGAGGAAAAAAGTAGAAGGGGTGTATATGAGAAGAACTAACGAAGAATTATATAACATTTATCGTGAACCCAAAATAGATGCAACTATTACATCAAGAAGACTTCAGTGGTTAGGGCACATAGAAAGGATGGAAGGAGGAAGCATAGTGAAACAAATAGCATGGAGAGTTCCGGAAGGCAAGAAGAAAAGAGGCAAGCCAAGAAAAAGGGAAGTTGTACTAGAAGACCTGAAAGAAAAGAATGTGAACCGATGGAGAGAAAAGGCCAAATATAGAAAAGTATGGAGAGGAATTACAAAGCTATGGCCCTAAAAGGCCTGTTAAAAGCTATATATTTATAATAAAAAAAACGAACAGAACAGAACAGAAACAGAAGTTTTAGGTTTGCGTAAAAAAAGTCTAAAAAGTTACCGAGCTGCTGCAACTTATTGCATAAAATTAGAACCAGTTCTATTTTGGTGCAACTCGATTGCATTGATAAGTTGTACGTTAGGAACACCTAAACTGCATGCAATTTTGTCGCCGCGATCGAGTTGCAGAGACGAAATTGCACCGTCAGAACCGGGCTTTGGGAAATATAAAATAAATTAAATGGTAAATGTATTTGTACATTTATTTCAGGAATAATAAGACACCTAACCTGACCTAACCCCGCCAGGGTAAACTATAAGGGCAGTCCCTATAACAAAACAGATTAAATAAACTGGACGGCAATTCGTGTGCGGGATTAAGATACCTGCAAGTGTCGGACGGGAACTCAAGTGTATTATATTGGTTATTAAGGAACCTGACGGGAATTCACGTGCATCGAAAGTTCTAAGTATAGAATGACCCAAAAGTATTCTGGAGTTTTCAGGCAATAATTTGTTATTCGCAAACAAAATAATCTCAAATCAGGTTAGTTTCTTAAATCGTGAAAAGAAATATACCGAACTCTTTATTATAACTTTTTAAATCTCACACCAATTGCATGATTTCTCGATTTGTTATTCTTTCTTTCTATTTCACATGTTATTCTGTCTTTTTCGTGTCTTTTTTATAGTTTTTACCTAAAGTGCTGGAATCAATTTCTAACACAATTAATCTTTATATAACACATGCCGTTTAAAACGAAACAAAACCCAATAGTTGATTGTTTAGTCTACAAAGAAGTTATGACTGACATTTTCATTCCAGTCTACTGTTTAATGTGTCTGCTTCCGTTTAATAGACAGGTGGTTCAGGTATACAAGTCCGAATATAGTATTTCGTTCTCAATACAATGGTAGTTTAATACGTATTTTAGCATTTGTTCGTGTTAGAATCATAAATAACCCTTATCCCGTACTCGATTTTCCGATGAGAAATGCAGTTTTTGTGTTTAGCTGGAACCATCACAGTTTTCCGTTTCTCGTATGAATAATTCATAAATGTAGACGAATATAGGAAGACTAAAAATAAGTATAGTGTATTTTTATCATATTGATAGCTATTGATAGCTGAAGAACTCATTATAAATTCAAAAATTTGTCTGAAACACTTCAGGGTGATTCAAAGAATTAAACATAATTGTAAGCGATTCTTCACGTGAATAAGTGTTCAGTTAGCAACTTTCGCTAGATTCTTCTTGTATAGTGAGCCAAAGGTAGCGAGGACAATAGAATCCTAATACCATTATTATTCAAATATATTTAGAAGTGATAAATTTGCCGTGACAGTGCAGTGTAGTTGGGTAAGAATATGATCCTAGATTATTCAATTTAACTAAATGACTAGTGAGTTCGCTTTTTCGTTCTTTCAAAAATCTATAATCGTCGCTTCTCCAACACCCGTCAAATTGAAACAGGGCGCTAACTATTTTCCGAACATTACTTGAAGGACGTTGGTGCACAAGTGAATCGTGGACATTCAGTATTATAGTTTTTTTTCCTTGACTTCAAAGCAGCCTTATTAACAAGCTTAACTGGTGTAAAGGCAAAACTTGTTGACGTCATTTACTATTATGATTCCACAAACTTTCTTTATAAACTGCCATTACATAAACAAGTAATCAGATAACTATCGCGCAAGATGCAATTAAGCGGAGCCTATGAGAGTACTATTTTCTAGTATAGGTAGTATGTGCGCCTAATTTTTTATGTTTAGGTTCTAGGTTTCTAAGTTTAAATATCTTTCTTATTGTCCATATTCATTCGCTTTTGGAGAATTTAGATACAATTAATTTATTTTATCCTTCCTATTTTCCAATGTCCTCCTATGGTTTATTGCGATTTTACCTGAAATCGTGAAATCAACATGATAAAAATATATTATACTTGAAATTCAAAGATCATATTTCTTTCATAACACAAAATCTCTCCACTAAATTTGAAAATTATTCCTTTGAATGTTTCAAGACAATCACATAAAAACTTCAATATTTTTGAAACTGACAGTGTTATGTCTGCAATAAAAGGAGAGTTATTGACAATATTATGGTGATAATGTTGACTTCTGTTGACTAGAATAATAGAAATTTACTGCCGAAAGCGACCGGT
The DNA here is from genome assembly GCA_910591695.1 of Galerucella pusilla. NCBI lineage: Eukaryota > Metazoa > Arthropoda > Insecta > Coleoptera > Chrysomelidae > Galerucella > Galerucella pusilla. The sequence continues at coordinate 75,931 of CAJUYI010000122.1, forward strand.
GAAATTCTATAATATCTTCTGTAAGTTCCTTGTGGCATTATTTATTTATTTTTTCTCTTATTTGTTGGGAATCAAACCAATGTACAGTCACAGATTATAAAGAGAACAGATACGAATCCCGTTAAAACATCAAACGATTTTCAGCTCCGTCTTCAATGACCTTGGACCTTTAACTCGGTATGGCGGCGATGTTGCCAGTTTAAAATATTTTCTGAATTTCTTACCAAATTGCAGTGTTGACTCGGGGACAATAACAATTTCTAGTGCCAGATCTAGTTTTTTGGAAGTTTTCATTAAATCTTTAAAACTGCGCCATGAATTAAAACAATAATCATAATCGAATATATATATTCATGTATTTATTTAATACCTATATGTACATTCTTATTATTTGTTATAAATAGTCATTACTCTCGGGAGATTAATTAATAAATACATTTTTAGATCAACACAAATAATTACAAAAATCAACCAAATTTTAAAGTACAAATAATTCCTAATTTATTTATTATCAAAGGGAATACAATATACACCTATGCAAGGAAGAATTTTGATAATAATTTGTAGCACCAAAGTTAGTATCAAAAACTTTAAAATTTATTATATGATAGGCCGGGATATTAAATTACATACTCTCATCCTTTGGAAATCGAAAGAAATTTATTTTTCTTTCCGAATAAAATTCATTTGGACAGTCTCTGTATGAACAATACACTCCGCCGTGATGTTTATTCATTTTATAAGAATAATAGTCTATACCACTATATTTTTGTAGTTAATATTACCACAACGCACAATCGATTAGTCAAATAACACAATTAATATCGCCGATCAAACACCTTCAAAAATGAAGCAAACAAAAGTGGCGTTATGAATTTTGAGCAAAGATTACAAGTGATTTTGAGCATATTTTGACGTTTTGAGCCAAGCCGTCACCCATAGCCGTCACCGTTATTGTGCATGGTTGCCAAGGATATGGTTTGTGAAAAAAGTAAATATATTTATGGTATGATTTTTATACATTATAATGTTTTTAATTGTATAATTCTTTTAATGTTGATAAAATTGATTTAAAACAAGTAATTATCGAATATTTGTATATGTATAACTGTCACACTTGAAAATAATGCTTATAAAATATTTGACCTATGATCGTAAATTGAAGGAAATATTATGCAAATTGACAACCCTGTTGAGAAATTTCGCGAAGCAGCCCGAAGGGAGTCGACATACGACGATGGACATTTAAATGGGTATGTCCATCCATGTCTCTCTCTCTTTTTACTGTTCTCTGTCAAGCTTTCGTATCTGTTCTCTTTATAATCAATGGTACAGTCTCAATACAGATCTGTATATGTTTTGTATTTGTATCTCTTACAGCCCTCGTATATACGCTGCGACAAACTTAACAGGCGGAGTGCGGAGTGTACTAGGCAGTTAATTTGTCAAGCTGAAAGGGTATCCAGCTTCGTTATCTTAACTTGATAAAGAAATATTTTTGTAGGACCAAATCCAAAATCCCATTCTTTGCTAACTGCGTGATAAATTATAGTTAATAACATACCTTTTTTTAATAATGAAATAACATTAAGAAGCGTTAATGAAAAGAGAATTTCCTCTATTACTGTCAAAATATAGTCGTCGATTGAATGAATTTCATTTGAAATTTTTTAGTAAAAATTTGTAGCTTGATATTTTTCTCTTTGATCTTACTGGATGCACAGAAATATGTTTCCCGGTCTAATGGACTAATCCAAAGAAAAAGAGACAGAACTTCTCTTGGGTGTATATATCACTATCTGAAAGTATCAAGAACATCGAGTCTTCCTGAAATTATTTATTATTTACTTCGAAAATACACAGTCTGTAAGGGTTTTAAATAGTTAATTGAACAACAGAAACTTGAGTAATTCTTTTTATATAAAACCAGATTTATACCGAGTGAAATTACTAATATATTATGCTTCGGCAGAGACACGGCTGGCTGGTGCGTTCCAAAAGTTAAGTTACTTTAAAAAAGAAGCCTGCCTAGCTGCCACCACGGGAGCTACGAGGACAACTATAATATCACGTACGAGTAGGCCGGACGATAGGGATAACAACTACAAGTAATTAGCAATACGGCTGATTTTTTTTCCATAAGTACCTTAAAGTATATAGATTAATATAAAAAAAAGTTTACCAGTCTATCGATTTCCCAAATTAGAAAAAAGAACTTTTTTTTTTCGAAATTTTTCCATATTTCGCGCTGGGAAGAAGGTAAAGAAAAATAAAAAATACCACCGTGTAGGGGAAGTGTTTTGCAACAAAAAAGGTTTCTTGCGTTTCTTTCGTCCTAGCAATGGTTTGTCCGGAAAAAATTCGGTAAACTAAGTATGTGTTCCGCATCCGCGCGACTCTATTTTCTGAAGCGCGGTAGAGTAAGTACATTATAAACTATTGTGAGGTTATAATATAGATAGAAATAATTGTAATACGGCGTTTTGAAGAGGAAAGTGTCGGCTTTAAGATGACATTTTTTTGTCATAGCACATAATCATTTTTAGCAAATTACTCATATGTACTATAAATATTATATTCTAATAAAAAACAAAGTACCTATTTAAATAAAAAATATATTGTATAATAAGGTGGCGTCAAAACAATTTTTCGAAGGATGGAAACTGTTATTTAGGAGGTCTGTTCCATAGATAAAATTTACGGATAATTGATTTTTCCTAATTACGAAATACGGCATTTTACATTATTTTGTAAATTTTAGGAATCTTGAATTTACGAAAAAATATATACAGGGTGAATCACGACCAACGGGATGGAGGTTTATAGCAAAACGGTGGAATTTTTAAAATGTTTTTCACTTTAGTAGTTTGTACATTCGTAAAGGCTACATTTTAAAATTATTTTGAAATATACAGGATGTTCCAATAAAGTGTGGCGTATCAAAGTTATATTTTTTTCTTATGGGACACCCTTTCATTGCATTTTCTGATTGCCCCTAAAAAATAAAGTACTCTATATTGGTTCCCTGTACCTAAATACAGAGGGTTCCGAGTTATGTAGACTTTTTTAAAAATGTGAACATTTCGAAAAAAATTGATAACTCATTGATATAACAAATTCTTGCAAATTTTCTCTAACATCTCAATAGTTTAACATTTGTTGAATGTATTTCACGATTGAGTAGTAAATATCTATTCACAGGGTGTTCAGAATTTTAAGTGCCATTATTAGATCCTTCAATGGGTAATATCGAGCTTATTTTAAATATTTTGATAATTCATCATATTCAAAAACATGTCCTCTTTCGAATGGTATAAGGGTGTCCTATACCTAGGTATTATACTTTTCGTGCAATTTACAATTTTTTTAAATCGTATGGAAAATCGAGTTTAAAACAAAAAATTCATACAAATCTAGTCGGTACCTAACTTAATGACATGTCATTTTATGACATTTCTCTGTTGATTCTCTGAACAATCTTGCGTTAGTTTTAAATTTTATTGCTACAAAAAACGAAGCAGTACCCGTTAAACGAAAGAGTCGACATGATACTTTGCATTGGGGAATGTTCATAAAATTGTCTCCTAGCATCTAGAGTTTATGCTCAAAAGTACCCTGATAAAATTCACCCAAAGAAGGAAGTTCTCTAAAAAATGCTCAATAGATTTCGTGATACTGCTTGAGGTTACGAGGGCGAGTATGTTATCGACCGTATTTTTTTTATGGACACCTGGATGGTAGAAAATTTTTGAGTCCCTTAAAAAAGACTTCTGGATCCTTCTCGAACACCTACCACTCAGCATCCGAAAGAAAATGTGGCTACAATTGGACGGAACTCCTGCCCACTTTTCACGTGCAGTTAGAAACTACATCAATAGAAAATTCAGAAATAAATGGATAGGTAGAGGCGGTCCTCATAATTGGCCAGCTAGGTCACCAGAATTGACCCAGATGGATTTTTTCGAATGGGGTTATATTAAAAATATTGTGTAATCTACACCCTATACTATACTACTCCAGACGATATGAAATTTAGAATTTCGAACGCTTTCGCGACTATAACACCCGATATATAAAAAAATAATAATGTAGGTAAATCGTTGGAAGCTAGAATCACGTGTTGCATTGCACAATATGGCAAGCATTTTGTACATCTATTATAGTAATTTTTAATTTTTTGCTTGAAATAATTTGTTGTTCGTTTTGTAGTATTTATGTATTTGCTTTATTAAAAATGTGTTTTTGTTTTATTATGTACTCAAATACTTATCGGTGAAAAAAGAGCTAGTGTACCTCAGCAACTACAAGTGTGCATATTCATTGGCAGCTTCACTTCTTTTACAGATCATCAGTTTGAAATTTAAAGAGAATTGCATATGTTTTGAACTCGATTTTCCATACGATTTAAGAAAATTGTAAATTGCACGAAAAGTATTATACCTAGGTATAGGACACCCTTATACCATTCCAAACAGGACATTTTTTTTTAATATAGTGAATTATCAAAATACAGGGTGTTCCATTTAAAATAAGCTCGATATTACCCATTGAAGGATATAATAATGAATCTGAAGATTCTGAACACCCTGTGAATAGATATTTACACTAAATCGTGAAATACATTCAACAAATGTTTAACTATTGAGATGTAAAAGAAAATTTGCATTAATTTGTTATATCAATGAGTTATTAATTTTTTTCGAAATGTTCACATTTTTAAAAAAGTCAGCATAACTCGGAACCCCCTGTATTTAGGTATAGGGAACCATTATGAAGGAGTACTTTATTTTTAGGGGCAATCAGAAATTTCAATAAAATATAGGGTGTCCCATAAGAAAAAATATAACTTTGATACGCCACACTTTATTGGAACATCCTGTATATTTCAAAATAATTTTAAAATGTAGCCTATATGAATGTACAAACTACTAAAGTGAAAAACATTTCAAAACTTCTACCGTTTCGCTATAAACCTCCATCCCGTTGGTCTTGATTCACCCTGTATATTAAATACTGTAACTTTGATAAAACTGGAGTAATTTTAATGGGGTTAGCGTAGAAATGTTGAGGAAACTTCTAAGATCAAGAATATATAATTACAAAATTAATGAATTTAGATACATTTTTGGATTCAATGATTTTTTTGTATAAGCGAAAATAGCAATTTTTATAGATTCGGGTAGGAATCTTCTTTATTTTTTCAAAATAAAATTCGATACTCATGTAGTATAACGATTAATATTCAACGAACAAAATGTATGTAGTGAAAATGTATAAAAGATGATTAATATATAATTTTAAGATATAATTTTTTTCATACCTTTTTCCAATAAAAATATGTAAAAATTAATTTATCACCTTTTATTTATTATTTGCAACCTTAACTCTCACCAAAGATTGAAAAAAAATTCTGATTGAATATTTATTTTTTTATCCGTTGTGCAGCAGAGTCGCGCGGATGCGGAACACATACTTAGTTTACCGAATTTTTTACGGGCAAACCATTGATCGAACGAAAAAAACGCAGGAGACCTTTATTATTGCAAAACATTTCCCCTATACGGTGGTATTTTTTATTCTTCTTCACCTTCCTCCCTGAGTGAAATATTTAAAAATTTCGAAAAAAAAGTTTTTTGTTATTTTTTTCGAATTTGGGAAATCGATAGACTGGTAAACTTTTTTTTATATTGATCCACATACTTCAAGGTACTTATAAAAAAAAATCAGCTGTATTGCTAATTACTTGAACTTTTAGTCTAAAATGACCCATACCGTGGCCTAGACTCTAGACAGCAATGTTGAGGCATTGGTCAAAAACATTACTGGGATATAGCGAAAGCAGGGCCGCGCCTAGCTTCAAATGCGCCCCTGGGCAAGGAACAACAATTAAATAATGACAGTAAAGGAAACTTAAAGGTATGTTGCAGATATTTGCTCCACAATCTACAATTATCAAAAAATTCAAAGATAGGAAAACTTTCAAAGCCGTATTAAGGCATCTTATTGGTTAAAAAGTTGTATGAAATTCCTGGGCATAATTCTTTGCATTTAAAACGTCTCTAACGGTCGCTAGGTGGCAGTGTTTTGTTATAAACATTTTTTGGGAATCTTCAAAAGTGATGGTATATTTTTCAATTATTCATATGCAGGAGAATGGAATTGAAAAAAATTTTTCTATGCGATTATACGAGATCAGCACAAGCGAAAATACAATAAGAATTCTGGCTGCAGTCTTATCGACATGGCTAAAAAAAAGCTGACAATCCTCGTAACATTGATTCAAGATTGATCAACCGTAGAGTTTTCTTTTACAATTATTTGAGTTTTCAATAAAAACCTTTCTGTCGGACACTGACCAAAACGTTATCTCACATATTCACAAAACAAAAGATTTTTAATTTGAAACTAAAAATCTCTCAAACAGACCGCGTACATGTTTTATTTTTTCTTGGTATTTCGTAAAACTTTGTGGAATATTCTCCCAACCTTTTTCGTTGCTATTTTTAATCCCATAATACTACCTGGAATCGAATCAATCCTACTTAGTGTTTACGCTTGAGAACTTTCGGGTTTGGAGACAAATTCCTTTGGAGAGAACTTCTTTTAAAACAAATACTTCACCGCTCTTTCACTACACCATTATTAACCTCACAAGAATTTGTCGTAGACCAGTCGAAAAAAAAACGGAAATATGTTTAGAAAACCATAAAAATGTTATAGGAATCACATCCTTCTTCAACAGAAAAAATAATCTAGAAAAAAAAAACTTATCAAATAATGTGTTTGTTACTTTTAATTTTAGATGTAGCTGATTGAATAATTTTTTGGCTTTGGAAGTGATGACATTTTTTACCCTATCAGAGGTTTAACTATAAAGTGGTTTCTCAGTTAATTTGTGGAAGTGTTTTCGAACCAAACACAGATTCCAAAATGAATAGAGCGGGAAAGGTTAAAAGTAGGGCAGGAGCCAGTTGTCTCCAAATACCGGCAGGTAGAATTTTATTTGGGTCGAGTTGTTATTGGGGGGTAGATAGAGAAACTAAAGCAGTACTGGGACACACTATAGAATTCTACCAGTCGCTTTCTACATTGCCGGCTGGCGCACGGAGTCGCAGTTCCATAGCCAATGAGATTATACACTAGAGAGATTTTAAGCCACTTATTTGATCAACCTTAATAAGCGATACCGTATAGTTTGGCAAGTTTATCTGGAGCTAGGCGGCATCGGTAAGAGGCGAGTAAAAACATGGCGCATATCTGTCAAACGTACAAATGGCGTACGGTACCTATTTTATCAAGTTAAATTGAAAATACAAAAGTCACTGACAATACCAACGCCACTGGATAAATCAATATCAGTCAATTGACGATGTGTGAGGGAAGAACATACGCACGCGCTTGCCAATAAGAAGTCAGCTGGTCGATAAAAATCACCAATTATATAATTCGAAGGGTGTGGTCATTATGGTTTTCGTACATAGTTGCCAGAGCTTGAAGAAGCCCATAACAAATTTGGAAAAGTGTTCTCTTTTAATATTCATAAATTGAAAAAATAATGTTTAGAATAAATCCAAGGAAACAAGCACATTATAAAATTAACGTTTAATCATATTTTTAATATTGTCAATAATAAAAAGACACATTTATAATTATTATCACCACATAGTTAGCACTTTAGCTTTTTCATAGTTAAACGTGGCAATGTCGAATGTTTTCGACTGCATCCCTTTCACGGTTTCAGATAAACTTGCCAAAGTATACTCCGTTATTTACGTCGAAATAAACGAAACTTTATTAAGCGGTAAGGTTTTGACATAATTGTCAAGTGTATTATGTTTATTTCGTTGAATAAAAAAAACATGACAAACGATTACAAATGGATTGAAACTATGCACAAATAATTTTAAATAACATGTTTCAATACTATATCCTTATTGTAACAGTTATATTCAATAACAACTTTAGTTTCAGATCTAGGGTGAAATTCATAGTCGACACATGAGGGTCACTCATACTTCACTCATCCTTATTGTATGCAGAGACACTTCACAGGCGAAAAGTGAGGTTGAGTTTGAGTGTAGCTTGAGTGAATATGAGTACAAATTCCAGCTCCCTTGAGTGACGATTTCTAACCTATAAACCACGTTTGTACCTTACACTGTCATTTTACGATATCAAAATTTTGTTTGGTTGTCATTTTTTTTTATAGTTTCAAATTTTTCAAGGATAGTATGATGGATGATTTTATTGATTTTGTAAACTATATAAGATGATGATAAATGCTTACGTTTATCTTTTACCTAGGCTAGTAATCACATTGGTGTAGTAAAAAGCAAAATTATTAAATTACTTAATTCATTTTTCAGATGAAACAATGCCCTCCGCTTGAATTAAACTCGTGTGCCAGTGACACCCATGCCTTTTCCTTTCCAGCTAAGCTAGTACAATCAGTTTTTTTTTATTTTCTGTAAAGGAATATTTACGAACCAGCTCACTTAAAGGCTAGTTTTTCGCTAGACGAAAAGAGTTTTCTTTTGTTTTATATTTTCATAAGAAATAATGAACTTTAATGAAATAATATCTACTAGAAAAATTGAAAATATGAATCTAAAATTATCTATTAAATAACTAGCTTGAAAAATAAACTTACGCAGCAAATAAGAAATATATATGAACAGTAAGGAACTAAACTGAGAATAAAATACTTGCAGAGGGCTAATACACGAAATGAATACAAATTCGAATATGAATGCAATGCAACAGATGTCAGATGAAAGTTAAAGGACGTTCTTAAATCACAAACGCAACCAAAAGTTCCTAATAATAACATTGATGCCAAACTTTCTTCACTCAAATTTAAGTATGACTTGAGTAATGACTGTGGATATGAAAAGTCGCCTCGATCTAAACTCAAACTAAGTTGAGTTTGAGTATGAGTGACCCTCGAATGTCGAATATTTCACCCCTAACCTTTTTCATAAAATGCTGTTTTCAACAATCTGGTCTAATGCATGGAAAAGGATTTAACACAACTTCCGGTTGAAACCTGCAATCATTTACAATCCTGAATCAGCACAATATCTTTGTTGTTGCAACTTGCAAGAAACAAAGAATGCGGGAATAAGGAGACTGTGATTAAATAGAGCTTGTTGAAGGGTAATTTATGAGGGTGTAGATCTTCCAAAATAATATTGTCGCGTTACAACATTCCAAATTCATTTCAATTTAAACGTGTTTCAATGAGATAGGAGTTAATAGACAATGTGTTGGCTACAAATAAGTAATTAGCGTATTTAATTACTAATTATAACAAATATATACAAGAATTAATTACTTGCAGTCCTGAATTAATAACAACGAGATACAGAGATTTTATTTATCATAAATTTAGTTACATTTGAAGTTGAAAAAATGTTCCATATTCAGAAGTGAATATAGGCGTGAATTTATACAAACCTTATTTACAGTGCACGATATATTCAACTGAATCCATAAAGCAAAAGGAAACGAAAAGAGGATATCCTATATGACCCGAATAAAACGAACACGCCATTTGTTCGCTATTTATTTCACATTAGGGAATACTGCAGATCGTTGTAGTGATCTACACTTTGAAGGGGAATGATATATATAAACATATATGTAAAAAATGAGTTCAAAGATCAAAAATGCCTGTGAATATTTTATTACGTACAGGACATACGAAAGCGAGTCGGAGAAAATCCATTTTTAATAATTTATTATGTGGACCACTGCAAGGAGATTTACTGACATATTATCTACAAAACAAACATTCTTATCGTCGAAATACAACAGTTTAAATCAAAGTAAATACCGAAAGGCAACACAACTAGAATATGTAAATAGTATGAGTGAGAAAAGAGGAAAAATGACATGAGTGCGGCTGTACAAAACAATGATTGAAGTGTTAAAGTGAATAAACAGTATAGGTTAAGGTTACGTGAACAAAATTTTAAACTTTGTTTTTCAAATGAAGGAATATAGCAAAATTGTACCAAATAAAAACCCAAGCTGCCGACGATGTAAACGTAATCAAACGTACGTAAACGTGCAAGACCGAATCCGCAAATTTTCATTGCTTGGGTTTTCAGTAATAACCCAAGGACATTAATAATTATTGTTCGAAAATATTTTAGAACAGATTTTGAAAGCTTGAGCCCTTGAGCTAGGTACTACTAAAAACATAAAACTCAAACAATGTAAAACAGAACTAGGTACCATAGCACTACGTAACATACATGCTTGTGGTTCTTTTTTATTCAACATGTCAGCTTTGATTTTGAGCTTATTTCTAATCTCTCCAAGCTCAGTACTCAATAGGTCTTAGGGCCAACTGCACCGAGGCGAATAACAGGCGAGTCCGATAAAGAAACTTTACTGACGTGGTGCATACAAAATTTTATAGCCAACTGCTCAGAATTCAGAATATAAAAAACTGAGGTATATTT